>NKZH01001721.1:0-51698 GCA_002370695.1 Metschnikowia matae var. maris | reverse complement strand
CCCCCCCCCCCCCCCCCCCCCCCCCCCCCCCCCCCCCGGTTCTTCTCCACCTTAACACCCCATTTTTTAAACCCATACTCTAAAATACAACTATAAATTCCTTGTGCGCACAACACCCGTGCCTCCCCAAAGTAGTATACTCAAGTACTGTAGACAATTTAGATCTATAAACTTTTTTTTCAGATGACAAAAAAAAAGGTTATGAGCCCCTCCCCCTCCTATTGTTCTTTACGCCACACTCTATTGTTATAGTCTCCTAAAAACCCTAATAACCACACCCACTTATACCACTTATACCACTTATATACAGTGCTTTTCAAAACTATTCAAACCAGGGGAACAAAATGTGTGGGAACCAGAAATAACCAAATTCAACAAACCAATAACTCAAAAAAGTTTCGTACTCCTTAACAGAGTCTTTCAAACCAAAAATGTCATAACATTTCAAACACCCTTTTTCCACAAGAATCCAATATTATGAATTCTTAAATCTGGACCCTGATTTGAATGATTTTGAAGATCACTATAGATCACTGTAGATCACTGTAGAACACTATAGAACATTGTAGAACATTGCAGAACATTGCAGAACATTGTAGAACATTGCAGAACATTGTAGAACATTTCAGAACATTGTAGAACATTTCAGAACATTGTAGAACATTGTAGAACATTGTAGAACATTGTAGAACATTGTAGAACATTGTAGTCATCGTTTTGAAACGGCACTGCGGGCCGGTCTCGAATGTGTGAGTCCCCGGGACTGACTACAGTATAGAGAGAAGATCTTGCTTAGGTTTGAGCGGCATCAATTGTGAGAACACTACACTGATATCTAGTTTCGAGATGAATATAAGTAATCTAAGAGGAATCCTGAACCATCATACTGTAGAGAACAATTGGAGACCAACGTTATAACAATTCCAAGTTAGCAAAGAGATTACCCAAAATCTCAACTGGTTATGGTGGCACTGCGAAAGGTGGCACTGCGAAAGGTGGCACTAAGGGAGTGCGGCACTAAAGGAGGCGGCTGGAGGCGGCTGGAGGCGGCACTGCGGGAGGTCAGGCGAATTGTTAGTACAGTGTATTTCAAAACTATTCAAACCAATAAGCCAAAAAGCCAAAAAGCCAAAAAGGTTCGTACACCATGGAACAGATTTTTAAACAAAATAGACTAAGGTCTTACCGATATTTTCATTAGCATTCAATATTCTAAAAATCTGAAATCTGAAGGATTGCCTTATCATCTTACTGAATTATTGGCTTGTTGAATTTGTTAGTGTGGTTTGAATCGTTTTGAAAAAAACTGTAATTTTACTCAGAGTATTGAACTCTAATGAAAGTTGGTGTGGATAATTCCGCCATTTGGTTTGTAACACTGTGTGAAGAAAAAAAAGCCTTTTTTTAGTTATTGATTTGGTTAATTTTGGTAGTTCTGGTTCCAAATATTTAGCCACCTGGTTTGAATACTTTTGAAAAGCACTGTATTACTGGATGTCACGTGATACAATATTGTCTAGACCCATAACCAATTTTCTACCCAATTTTCTACCCAATTCTCTATTTTGTTTCTACTTTTATGTATATGTATATATTATAATGCGTTGTCTTCATTTGTTAAAATGTTGGGGAAATGTTGGAGGAATACTTTATCTGTTTATCTGTTTATCTGAGACAAGTTTGCATGTACGCAAGAACCCTGGTATTTTCCTTCCTTCCACTCTCCCCGATTCTTACCCACTGCCTTCTTCTGATCTTGTGACTTTACTTTTTGGACAGCTTCTGGACAGCTTCTGGACAGCTTCTGGAAAACTTTTGGACTACTTTTGGACAACTACTGGACAACTACTGGACAACTACTGGACAACTACTGGACAACGTTTGGACAACGTTTGGACAACGTTTGGACAACGTTTGGACTACTTCTGGACTACTTCTGGACAAGTTTTGGACTACTTTTGGTCTGCTTAATTTGTGTTCCTGCAGGTAACATACTATCAATAATTAAATGTTGAACATGTGAAATGTGAATTGTGCTGATATGTGTATGCAGATAATGTGTTGCCTCCAGTTCAGTAACTGGCCTTTCGTTATCAGGAGGATTCAGATGCAGGAATAGGAAGTCCAGGACGAAAAGATATATATCTAGAGGGGATTCCGCTCTGGGTTAAGCACTATCACGAGTAACCAGAATATCACCGACTTCCTAGCTCACAGCAGTAGCATAGATTATAGTTATTATAGGTCTACGAAGACTAAAACTTCAATACGTGTACTGTAGAACCCGAATCCTGCATCTAAGCACATATCTTACCCATTTGAATTAAAGAATTAAACATACCCTCTGTGACTTTTGATACTATATCACTTTTGAAATCTTTAATCCTATATTGATTGGAATGACAAGGCTGGACTGTATTACTTCCTAGTCACCATAGTGTATGGTTAAGACTACGACGTATCAGATGTCATTTTTAATTAGAGATATTTCATAAATCTAGGTATTGTACCTCCAACTATTGAATACTGACGTATTAATCATTATGGGGGGGAAATAAGTAATGATTATGTTTTTATGTATCACGTGCTTGATCACGTGCTTGATCACGTGCGGCATTACATGCAGTATAACGTGCTCGGTCACGTGCGGTATCACGTGCGGTATCGTGCTTTTATCACGTGCTTAGTCACGATTCTATCACGTGCACCCACCTCAAGTATGCGATTCGGCTTCACCTCACAACTGAGCATCAACACATTTTTACAACCACAATGACAGCCGTACTCCCCCCCGGGCTCCAAGGCGCCAAAAACACTAATGACCCTGAACCCTCAGCTCCTATGGAAAAGTTCGGACTCAATGGAATCACCTCGCTTGTGAAAATGGAAGATACTGACCACAACAATTTTGCTATGGGTCAAAACGTCAGTTTCATGGGTCTTGATTTAACTCCAGAAAGTCACGTTTTAAAGCATTTGCCCTCGCCTTGGCAAGAAACGTCACGGTCAGATGTGGAGCCATATTTTAGTCTAGATCAAACAATTTTGCTGAAGAATATTGTACCCAAACCAGAACCTTGTGATTCCAAAATCCAATCATTTTCGGATGAAACCTTATTTTACATTTTCTACTCAAAACCAAGGGATACGCTTCAGGAGTATGCGGCTCGAGAGCTTGTTACGCGTAACTGGAGGTACCATAGAGATATTCAGGTGTGGCTCACTAAGGATAGCAATGTGGAGCCGGTATTGATTAGTCCAGATGTGGAACGGGGGGTTTATGTTTTTTTTGATCCTCACAATTGGGAAAAGATCCATAAGGAGTTTGTTTTGCATTATTCTTCAGTTCAGGCATAACTACAACTTGAACTTGAACTCGTTGAACTTGTTCAACAAGTTGGAAACCTTTTTTGAAGGAGTCACTTTAGTGATGTTGGTGATAGTGAACTTATTCAACAAGTTGGAAAGTTAAGGTGTCAATTTGGTGAAGTTGGAAATAGTTAACTTGTTCAATGAGTTATGAAGTCTCAAGTCAGTACACTGAATGCTTGTGAGTTGGTCGACAAGTTAGAAAGGCTTAAGTCTACTTGGCAACTTGCTGAACAAGTCAGAAACTTTAACGAGTCATTGTTGAACTTGGTGAGTTAGTGAACTTGGTAACAAGTTAGAACACCTTAAGTCAACTTGATAAACTTGTTACTTGGTGAACAACTCAGAGGTTTTAAGGAGTCAATTTGGTGAACTTGTTACTCAGTGAATTGCTGAATTGCTGAATTGCTGAATTGCTGAATTGCTGGACTTATTGAACTTGAACTTTTTGAGTTTGTTGAACATGTTCAATAAGTTGGACTCAGCAAACTAGTTACTTGTTGAGTTGGTAAACTTGATAACTTGATGAACAAGTCAGAAAAGAAAGATGTCATTTCAGCGAACTCAGCGAACTCAGTGAGTTTGGTGAACTTAATGAACCTGATGAATCTGTTGAACTACTATCACCAAACTCACCCAAACGAAATTAATATAGTTCAATGAGCAGCTCGAATTTCTGCCAGCCCAAATCAAGGGTCAAGAAAGAATGGTGGAAAACTCTTTATGGTTTTGGTGAACTTGGAAGCATGTTGAACTCATTGAACAGATGAGAGAACTTCAAGTCAACTCGGTGAAGTCGGTGAATTGGTGAAGTTGGTGAAGTTGGTGAACCCAGAAATCCTCGAAACAACTTGTTCAAGTGAATATCTTGGACTCAGTGGATTTGATCAAAAAGGTAAAAAAAACCTTAGGTCATCCCAGTGAATTTGGTCAATTGGTGAACTTAGAGGACTTGTTTAACAAGTCAAGAAGCCTCAATTCAACATGCCAAACTGGTGAGTTTGCTAAAACCCTTCAGTCAATTTCGTGAACTGGTGATTTTGGTGAACTTGAAAACAATGAACTTGTTGGAATCGGTGAACTTGTTAGACTTGGTGAATTTTGTGATTTGGTGAACCTGTTAGACTTGGCGAACTTGTTAGACTTGGTGAATTTCTTAGACTTGATGGACTTTGTGATTTGATTAATAAGTTGGAAAACTGCATGGCTGGCTCGGTCGGATTGTTGAGTTTGTGAAAGAATTGAATATTGAATTAGTTCAATATGTTGGAAACCTTCAAATTCACCTCAATGGATGTGGCGAGTCAACAAGTCAGAAAGCCACAAGTCAGAAAACCACAAGTCAGAAACCACAAGTCAGAAACCACAAGTCAGAAACCACAAGTCAAATCATTCAACATCATCTTCTTGGATTTAGTGAACACTGAGTCGGTGAGTTGGGAAACAAGTTGAACATTGAAGTTGTTTGAAAAGCCAGAAATTGTCAATACAACTCAGTGAACTCGCTTTAAGATATTGACTTGTGAAACTTGTGAAATTCACAGCAAGTCAATTTGATGAACTTGGTGAACTTGGTGAACTTGGTGAACTTGGTGAACTTGGTGAACTTGGTGAACTTGGTGAACTTGGTGAACTTGTTTAATAACCAATGTTGAGGAGTCAACTTGATGAACATGGTGAACATGGTGAGTTTGTTAACAAGTTAAGAGATCTCTGAAATGGTTCATAGCTGTTTAAGTTGATTCTCCTCCGTCATCACCTTATGATGCTCCCCCTCAATTGGTGTTTCTTCTGGGTTCAAAAGCCTTAAACCTAATCCCCATGTGTTCTTATTGGTTTAAGGTACGTGTTAGTGCATTTAGCATTCAGAGTTGTTAAACGGTTTGGCACCACTTGATAATTCCTGGTGATTTCTCCAACTTGTTTCGGTTGATGTTCTAGAGTCCAAGCCCAAGAATTTGTCTGGTGACATTTTGTTCTGTCCATCCTGTCCATCCTGTCTATCCTATCCATTTGTCAACTTATTCCATTTTGTTAATTTACCATTTGTCTGTTGGCACTAGCGGTATTGGAGTTTCATTATTTATTAACTTGATTTTCGGATTCGTATTACCAGCTATTGCTTGGGCACGCTCAAGGTTGCCCTTGGTGTTCTTTGCCAGAGTTGATGCCTTTGTTCCCCTCTCGGGAATGTATTTTCGGAGAGATCCTTTTAGGATGAGCTTGTTTTATATATGGGGACCGGTTTGCAATCCCTGTTGAGTTTATTCTGGTGGAGAATGGAGTTACTACTATACATAACAACGAGAAGAGGTTTGTGGGGTTTAACAACGATATCTTGGTTTTTGGTTCTAGTGTATCTCCTACTACGTTGAACTTTGATAGTCAACTGCGACTTCGAAAAGGTCCTGTCTACTCTAGTGAACTTGTTGAACTTAGTGAACTTGTTCTACAATCAATGTTCAGGTCGCCAGTTGCACAGACTCACTCTAACTTGTTGAGTACGTTGATTCTACTGATCTACTGACTCAACTTACTTCCATCGTCCAGGAGTATCTTTTTACTTGGTCATTACTTCGCTGTTACTTATATGATCTATAGTGACTATTGGCTAGTGACTATTGGCTAGTGACTATTGGCTAGTGACTATTGGCTAGTGACTATTGGCTAGTGACTATTGGCTAGTGACTATTGGCTAGTGACTATTGGCTAGACTGATTGAGTAGTGACTACACCACTATACCATAGTAAGACCAGTATAGTGATGCTAGTTCCCATAGACTTAATATAATAGCCTTAGTCTCTTGCTCAGTATACTCAGTCCAGTAATTAACTAGTCCATTAACCAGTCCATTAACCAGTCCACCAGTCCATTAACCAGTCCATTAACCAGTCCATTAACCAGTCCATTAACCAGTCCATTAACCAGTCCATTAACCAATCCATATGTTAATAAATCCACATAGACACTGGGACAGTCATAAAAAGTCACACCTTCTTTTCAGTTTCAACTAAACTTTTGTTGAATAGACTATCGTCTTCTTCTTTTGAGAATCCATTGTGGCTAGATTTGAGCATGTATCACTCCTTGGAATAAATCACCTTGTCCACCTTGACCTCGCCACCAACGTACGTATAGATGTAGAGTGTACACTTGGACGAATTCGTATCCAAAAGACAGAATGATGGAATGGACGATGAAAGTAACGAACTATCAAACCCATAGTCCCCATCTATATTCTTTTGGCAATTCCTTTCTTTTCCTTTCTGTTCATCTTTCTCTCCTTCACTCTCCACTCCCTTCACCTCCTTCTTCTCTCCCTCCTTCTTGTCTCCTCCCTCAATCTCCTTCCCCTCAATCTCTCCACCTTCTTCTTCTCCACCTTCTTCTTCTCCTCCCTCCTTCTCTGTACCCTCCTTCTTTGCACCCTCCTTCTCTGTACCCTTCTCCTTTTCTTGGCCAATTTTGTCTGCTCTATCATCTGCTTTTGACTCTACCTTCTGAGATCTCTCGTGCACCTCGTCCTCCTGAGATCCCTCGTCGTCCTCCTCAGATCCCACCTCGGAACCCTCGTCTGTCTCGTCATCGTCGTCCGGCCACGCCATGGAAAACGCCCCTGTAGCACTCCCTGGATTAATAAAAAACTTCCCGTCCAACGTGTACGCCTCCACGCGGTGTGTACCTCCCCACACCAATACGTCCACGTCGATTTCCCGCGCAAATGCTAATAACAGTAATGGATCATTTTGAGGCACGAGTTGGTGGCCCGAGGTGAACCCAATACGGAAATTATCCGCATTCACCACCCGGTACAACGGTACACCTTCATTTTTAACCCCTGCATGCTGCAATTTCTGCAACGGTTGTAATTTCTGCAGCGGTTGTAATTGTTGCAATTGCTGTAATTGTTGTAATTGTTGTAATTGTTGTAATTGCTGAGAGAGAATGGTTTCGTCGTCAAACTCACCTCGGACAACATATAATGCTGGAGAAAGCTCATGGAGAAATTGAAGGGTGCTGGCCGATTGTGTGATATTACCAAGACAAATCACTTGGGCAATCTTGGAATTGGACGGCACCTGGGGGGCGTTGGGGGCTAGAAGCTTAGTAAATTGGGGGGGTAGCGCCACCACCCGGTCCGGTATGAAGAGGTCTCCAATAGCAAGCGTTAGCATTGAGATATAGATATGTTTTTGGATGAATAAGCTTTAGATTCAGGATAGATCTAAATGGCTGTAAATAACTAACTGTAGATTCAAGGTAGATCTGAATGGCTGTAGATTCAAGGTAGATCTGAATGGCTATAAATAACTGCTCTATTCGATATATATATATATATATGGATATAGGGATATGGATATATGGATATGGATATATAAATGTGTATATATTTTCGATGCAGTTTTTAGCAATGGGATAGTACTTAATTGAAACTGTTCAAGGGTGTACTTGTCTTAATCACTAGCTGTTGTTCGTAAGTAGTATTAGACTTGAGACTGAGTTCGTTTACGCTAACTACTACGCTCGCACAAAGTGTCCGGCATATACGCGCACGTGACCTGGGCTATATTTATATTTAAAACCACATATTCCTGGTTGAGCTTTCTAATATTATCCAAGGAATGATCTTCTGATCGGATTGTGGTCTTGTCGAATTCCTCATACCCCTTGATTCGTTTAGGCACGGCCATATTGGGCGGGCTGCTGGTAATACTGATTACCATTCTGATTGGCCTGCTGCCGTTGGTGATCCTGCTCATCCTTGGAAAAGATCTTGTCCAAAACCTGAGGGTAATTCCTAAAGATTTCATCGAACTTATCTCTGTTTGTCATCTGGAACACCTCGGGGTCACGAGCCAAGGCCACAAAGAATGTGGAGATTCCCGATTCGATCACCGTCAACGAGATCCGCGTCACCTGTCCAGCAATGATGAAACTAAATGCCATCACTGGTGCATAGAAACTGCCATCGGAGTTGTAGGCTGGCTTGGTGAATCTCAAGTAGAAGTATGAGAACAAGGTGGCCACGTATGCAACGAAAAGCGAGTAGAAGTTTAAAGATGTGTTGACGAAACAGTCGTTGATCAATGCATCCATACCTTTGAACCGAAGCAACTGGAAGGTTTCCTTGGCCGACGCAATGTAGTTCTTACCATAAAGCGCAAGGTACACGTAGGCGTAGTGGTTGAAGTAGCGAACAAGCCAATCAATAAAACCCAAAATGGCATCTAAAAGGAGAAGTCCACATCCGGCGCACATGTCACCACTGTCAAACGCATTTTGCTTCAATGTCCGGATAATTCCCCGAATCAATTGAAGAATTGAAGTGATTAATGATCCGAAACAAATCGATCCAAAACAATTGGTGATGGCTCTCTTGAATGCGCCCAATGCTGGCCATTTAGGCTCTCCTTGGTCCGATCCGGCAAGGTAGTACCACGTGCCGTACACTCCAGCAATAGTCACATGGATGATGTTCTTAATCACCTCCGAGATGTAGTATCCTGCAAAGAATACAAACACCAAAGCACCAATCAAACTACCCCTCGAACAAGAGCCTCCGTTGATGTCACATCCTGGGTTTCCTTCATGGGGAGAGAACTTGATGTAGGTGGCCACAATCACCATGGAGAAAAAAGCAGAGAACAATCCCGAAACAATCAATCCAATGACTGAAGTCAAAAGCGTGGACTTGTATCTTCTCATCACATCAATGGTGATTTCCAAAACATTGGCACTGAAAGGGATTCTGCTCCGGCAACTCCAGTAACACCATGCCGAGATCAAAGTAAACACCAAAAACACAATTGCAGCGGAAAAGTACTTCATCACAAAGTAGTAGATGGCCGTTCCAATACCAAGAATGACATTAAGGATAAGCCCCGATGTAATGAAGAGCTTAGCATTGACTCTGGCAAACAATAATACCAAAAATGAAAGCACCACGGAGATCACAATCACAAACCCAAACAAAATGGCAGTGTTGGAATTGAATGTGAAGGAATTAGCCGAGTTGTACACGGAGCCGCCCTGGAAGGACCAGGTTTGTTTCATGGCATTCAATGTGATACCCGCAAGCACCAAAAATGCAAGCACCACCAAAAAGAAGAAGATGGCAAAAGGTACATCGTTGAGCCGAGGTTTCTGGACCTTAAACGCCTGGTCATAATCCTTGGAAGGCTCGGGCTTCTCCTCATGCAGAACATTCAGCTGGATTTCCTGGTCGAACCCCGGGGGAGGAGCTGAAGGACGATCGTAGCTCATGGTGCAGAAAAAACTGAGTTAGCAAAAGTGATATCAAGAAATTGAATAAATAGTATCACCCGAGGGAATAAATAGTAAGGTTTCCAAAAAGGGAGTTCCTGCTTTTAAAAAAAAAACTCCTGGCATTTCAGATATGTGAGATGCGCGTGATTAAAGTAGTCAAGAGCAAACAATAGACCCGCCGGCATATAAGCTGGAATGTGGTCAGGACATGAAACGGCTAGAGCAATTGGTGTTGCACACAGAACCTTCGGCGCATCTTGCTAAGGCTTTTTCTGGCAGCCATTCTTCGCCCTTCCACATTCGGCTGAAAAACCCTCATTACTCATTATCTCTGTATCTGAAATACCCACCACTTTCCACGCCTACCCCCATTAAAAACAAGCAGTCATTTTTTTTGCATCACAAATTGTCATGATAATCTATGATCAATTAGTCGTTGAGAACATAATAAGGAGGAACAATGCCAAGGAAAAGAAACTCCTGACCACGAGCAATTATTGCTTTTTAAAGGGTCTACCACATTGTTTCATTAACCATTTAGTCTATTGTACTTCAATGAAATTAGACGGTAGTAGACGGGGTGGGGGGGGAAGCCTACTTTTATATTATTACTGCCGGACGTTTTTGTAAACCAAAGAAAGGAGGCGGTGGAGGTGGCAAACTCTGAAACAAGCAAGGGGGGTGGCAAAACATGAAACAAACTTGCATTTGGCTGCAAGTGAAGGAGGGGGGCAAAAGGCTGTAAATCTAGAGGTGCGCACTATAAAGGGCAGTCTCCCGCCTCACACTCTCTGGCGACACTTTTTTTTTATGTTGCATTGAAATGGGCCCTGCAAATGATTCTTAGCGCGAAAGGCCGTATCACGTGCACGGAAATCTCAAGCCCGCTGACGGAATTTATCTTTGATTACGTCAACGGAATTTCCACGGAATTTCGGGGGTTGACGGAATATTGTCAACAATACAAAAACCCAAGGTTTCCCGACATGGAAGATGAAATTCAGACAAACTGATTACTGAATATTTTCTTTTCAACGCCTCTGAATGCTTCTTCTCTTCCTTTTTGCTGGTGTGGTGCCATTGACCTTTGCTCAGAGGGTCATGGAGGCTCCCCACACTGAATCCTTCATTGATCAGCTTTACGGTGAACTCGTGGAATCGCCCGAATCGACATTGTACAAGCAATCGTCTTTGGAGAATGGTGAAGTGTCCCACCCTTCAATTGCTGAACCGGGGTTCATCTCATTGAATCTCCAAAATGATTCTCCGCTGAGTGCTCTCTTCCAATTGCAACAGCTCCAGCAAGATCATGCCCAAAACTTGCGGATGGCCTCCCACGATGGGTATTTGAAAACCAAAAAAAAGTATACTTACCCCAACGATGATGATACTGGCGATCTCACTTCGTCCAACCTTTTTGGAGGAATCGTGACGTTTGGCGGACTCGACACCATGGCTTGTTTTGACCCACAACTCTACAAACAACCCATTGACATTGCCATTGTTGGAGCTCCTTTTGATACAGGTGTATCTTATAGACCAGGTGCTAGATTTGGGCCAGATGCCATCAGACAAAGCTCCAAGCGGCTCAGACGTAGCTTGACCCCCGTTAGAGGCAATGGTAGAGATGCCAAATTGGGCAAGGTTGACCCATTCGATAAACGGACTCATAACTTGACCATCATTGATTGTGGAGACGTTCCAATGACCCCTTTCGACAACCGGATAGCATTGAACCAATTGTACAGGGGACAAAGGGCTATCCACAACCATTCCACCACGGGGCACAAGCTGATCGAGCAGCCCAAGATTATTACTATGGGCGGTGATCATACCATTACGCTTATGGCCTTACGTTCGGCTTATGAGAAGTACGGAAAGATTGCAGTGTTACATTTTGACAGTCATATCGACACTTGGGACCCAAAAGTACTTGGAGGCGGTATTACCGATTACATGTCGTTGAACCACGGAACTTTCCTTCACTACGCTTCCGAAAACGGCTACTTGAAAAAGGATGAGTGTTTCCACGTTGGTTTGCGTGCACCATTCATTGAGGCCAGTTATGATAAGAAACACGATACCGAGTGCGGGTTCCAGACTATTCACGCAAGGGAAATCGACCAAAAGGGAATCTACGGGATTGTCAACCAAATTAAAAAGACTGTGGGTGACACCCCAGTCTACATTTCCGTGGATATCGACGTTTTGGACCCAGCGAATGCGCCAGGTACAGGAACAATGGAGATTGGCGGATGGACCGGGCGTGAGTTGCTCCTGGTGTTAGATGGATTGAGTGGCGTGAATGTGATTGGTGGAGATGTTGTTGAAGTGAGTCCTCCTTACGATTCCAACAGTGAAATCACAAGTGTTGCTGCAACGGCGGTGATCGACTCGATCTTGGGATTGATCATTGTCAACTCCCAGTAACCCAATAAATGGTATGGGGGAAAAGAATTGATTTGAAGTCAGGGAAAAAATGATGCAAGAATGGATATAGCACGACTATAGTCATTTGACTAGGAGACCATTCTGGTTATACTCGTCATGCTTACCTGCCAGTGACAATCAGATATATCTTTTTTGAAGAGTGTCGTCTTTGAAACCTAACCCATTTCATCATGACTTCTCTTCACAGGTTGCTTGTGAAAGTTATGTTGAGATCAGACGGCATAAACTTCACAGTACCTTTATGAGTCGTGCCCCGACTATAGCGGATCTAAGCATGATGTGATGGATCTGATGGTATATTATCGAAGCAATTAGTGATATTGCCTTTTATAAGTGGAGTGCATTTCACCAAGTCCCCATGAAGTCATCTGAGTTGGTATAAATCTTTTATACTAATGTATCCCATTGAGAAAACAACTCTTGCATTCATTCTAGTATGCACCGGATCCACACACGTGACTTTGGTCATATGAAGGCCCACCCCAATACAAAAGTTTCCAGGATCTATATTGTACAACAGTATCCGAAATATATATACCACTAAATAAGATGCCTTCAGATACCAGACCCATTAATATTAATTAGTGTAGAGGTACTGATGTTGAGGTACTGATGTTTACTGTGGATTTAGACTGTGATCTTCAAATATACTGCATATAATAAGTATATACTGTATATAGCAAATATATAAATACATCTACAATTGTTAAGTTTTGTTATATAAATTTTTAGACCCTTAATTCATACTAATATTAACCTGAAGAATAATCCCTTATATATATATATATATTACCCCCTTTTCACTATGGACTCCTTTTTCCTGCACATAACGTGATAAGTTATTATCTCACCAATGTCAAACCTGACTTCTCCCTCTGAAATCCAAGACCCAATTCCAATACTAATCTGAAGTCCTTTTTTTCTTTCTTACTGAACCTCTTTATATCTATACTGCACCTAACACCTTATCTGCATAAACATCTCACATGTCCAATACAACACCATAGTTTATTCTCATTCTCACTTTAATGGACCACCGAAATGATGAACAAAAAGAAAAAACTAAAAAAAGATATCCATATTAAAATTTTTTGCTAATTTCATTTCTATTATCCAATAAAATATAAAATTGCTATTTCCACTATTTTTTTTTCTTTTTTTTGTTTCCTGAAAATGTGTCAGTAATGTGTTAATAATGCGTACATCTGCGAACTGAGCGACAGTAAGATGTTCATAAACAATTAATTGTATGAACACTTGTATGAACACTTTTGTATGAACACTTGTATGAACACTTTTGAATGAACACTTGTATGAACACTTTTGAATGAACACTTTTGTATGAACACTTTTTTGTACAGTGTTTCTCAAAAGTATTCAAACTAGCCACACAAAAAGTTTCAAAGCTAGAAGACAGAGTGATTCAACTCAGCGTAGAAGAACAATTCAAACCACATAAGCAAAATTAAACAAATCAATACACATGTCCCCAAACAAGGTCTTTAAACCAATCATATTGTCAGATATATATCTTCAGACATCCATTGATTCACTCTAGCAATTTGCTTTTATATCATGATGGTATAGAACTGCTGGTATAAACAATGGTATAAATAATGACCTATGGAGTGGTATGAATAATGGCCTAGGGAGTGAAATAATGGCCTAGTTGGTGGTGGAAAAAAATATGGTCTCAATGGAAGGGGGGGGAGATCTCTGTTCTTATATGTTATGGTGCGCGGATGGCTGTAAAATGATGGCTGTAAATCAGAGAGTGGTGGCAAATGAGGGGTTGTTGCGTACAAAAAATATAAATAGAGCGCTATCCCCCTCTAAACTGTTTTTTCTCGCCAATAGAAATTCATACCGGTTCATGTTCCATCCAATCGTTTTGACCCTTGATGTCTGTTTTGACCCTTGATTGGTACTGAGAGACTCCCAAATGTGAACCATATGAAAGAATCCTTAAGATTTAGGAATTCAGAGTATTGATTTCTAATGAAAGTTGGTGTGACATTTCAAACCAAATGGCATAATCACACCTTTCATTAAAATTGAATATCGTGCAATCTTAATTGCCCCTTACAGTGTTTTCCAAAATCATTCAAACCACACTAGCAACATTAAACAAACAAATACACATAACCCCCCCCCCCCCAAACAAGGAAATACAAGGAAACCAGTTCATGTTCCGCCCCTGTTTGACCCTTGATTGGTACTGCAAGCTTCCTAAATGTTGGTCTACATAACAGGCAATCCTCCAAACTTAAAATTATCAAAATATTGAATTCTTCAATGTATGAACGTTGATGTGAACCTTTATGCCATTTGATTTGAAAGTCTGAGCGAATAGGTGGGTAGAACCATATTGAATTATTGGTTTGAATAGTATTGAATAACACTGTATGTACTACATTTGGGAGTCTTGCTTTACCATTCAATTGTTAAAACGGACAAAACATGAATTGGTTTCCTTGTTATCCTTGTTATCCTTGATATCCTGTATACACAGCCAGTTTTAAGAGGGGCACGAAACTTTGACCTCTCTGACTATTTATATTTGAAAAGGGAATTTGGTTCTGGATTGTACTTTGATTGAGGGGGTGGGGACCGGAACGTCCGATTTCCGGGGCTTATATCCAGTTCCGACCTATTGACTCAGGCCGTTTCATCCTCCCCCATGAAAAAAAAATTTTCAAACTTAAGGAACAATTTCAGACTTGAAAAAGCGTAAATATGAAAATATCTTTTTAGGAACCGAAAAAGATGGTGCTGGTGTGCAAGTAGTAGAGAATGACAAGTCCAGGTCACGTGACCTTTCCGGGGGTACCAGTACCAGTACCAGTACCTTCCCCCTCCCCCTCTCTTTCTTCATCTCAACAAGAAACCAAAAATAGCCAGTAATTCGAGCTTTGATCATTGAGCTTTGATATTTGGGGATGACTATTTTAAGACATATTGTACCTATTGATTCCTCAAAACCCAGGATTCCCCATCCTAAATGTAAACACTAATTTAAGTGAGGTACTAAAAGCCAAAATTTGTAAGCCAATGTGAGGGCACGTGGTCTAGTGGTATGATTCTCGCTTAGGGTGCGGGCGGTCCTGGGTTCGATTCCCAGCTTGCCCCCATGACACACAATTTTTTCCCTCCCATTCTCTTTCTCCTTTCATCTGGACCGCGCGTCCGACAAACGGCTTGCTCATTAAAATCTGAGAAGGTCCTTCTAGTCCGCGACTCGTAACCCAGGTCCGTGACGGTTTGGCCGTACTTCGCGCGCACGGCCCCGAGAAAACCGGTCCATCCCCCGGTTTAGGCAGGTAGTCCGTGTGTTCATGCATGTCGCATGCACTAAAACCGGCCCGCCGGTCTCTGTCGCAAAACGGGCACGGTTCTCCGATCGTGTGGGTTAGTCCGACACATTACATATATATACATATATATATATATATAAATGCGCAGCCACGCAAGCACGGGGCTCATACATAAAAGAGAACCTATTTCCTTCCCCTCTATCTCCACACACCACACCAAACCAAAACCACACCAAACCAACCAACAAACAACAAACAAACAAACAAACAAACAACAAACCAACAAAGAAAGAAACAAACAAATACTATATATATTTGCCACGAGATTTCACTCCAGGGGTTTCTTATATAAGTCCATTATTATTTAACGTTAACGTATCGCTGGTTTCGGTATAAGCCAAACTATTCAAAGGCTAAGTCATTCAAAAGGTTAAGTCAAAGAAAGACTAATCACTCAAAAGGTTAAGTCATTCAAAGGTTAAGTCATTCAAAGGCTAATCATTCAAAGGCTAATCATTCAAAAGTCAAAGTCATTTAGACTACCTCCCTATATCTATACCTATATCTATATCTATATCTATATCTATACCTATATCTATATATATCTATAGATTCATCTATCTATATCTATAGATTTATATACCTATAGAGTCATATATCTATATGACTTATTCAGGAACAGAGTCGTCCCATGAGGACTCGACCAGTCTAGAAAGACGCCAAGATTCTAATGACATGGAGAAACAACCAATTCCTTCCGTCAAAAACACAAACACAAACACAAACACAAACAAAAACACAAATCAAGGAATCGATGATATCCCCGATGGAGGGTACGGATGGTTTGTGGTGTTAGCATGTTTCATATTAAACTTCAATACTTGGGGAGCCAACTCTGGGTTTGCCATTTACCTCTCCACATATTTGAATGAAGGTACATTTCCTGGAGCAGATAAATATGATTATGCAGTGATTGGAGGAATGACATTCGGCGTGGGGTTGTGTTTTGCCCCCGTAGTCAATTTTGTACAGGGAAAGATTGGGATAAAGGCAACCATTGTGGTGGGCATGTTCTGTCAATTCGCCGGCCTTTTAATGGCATCATTCGCAACGCGCCTTTGGGAACTTTACCTTACTCAAGGTATGCTTCAGGCGTTTGGCCTCGCATTCATGTCGTTACCTGCACTCTCCATTTTGGCCCAATGGTTTAAGAAGAAACGGACTTTTGCTTCGTCTATTGCTGCTGCGGGGCTGGGATGTGGTGGTGTGGTGTATAATTTGGGAATGCAGAAGATTGTGGAGGCAAGGTCGGTGCATTGGGCATTAAGAGCTCAATCTATTATGTGCTTTGGACTCTGCTGGATATCCATAGCGTTGATCCGGACGAGGATGGAGGTTAAACTGACATTTTTCGACTCCAAGGTTTTGAAGAGTATGGGTTTTTATATCTGTGCTCTCTACATTATCTTTTGTATGTTTGGTTATGTTGTGGTGCTTTATGATATGGCCAATGTGACTACAAGTATGGGATATCTGTCATACCAAGGTTCCATATCATCAGCTATGGTTCAAGTGGGCTCAGTGTTTGGACGACCCATGGTGGGGATATTTTCGGATCGTTTTGGAGCAGTCACCGTGACTTGTGTGGCATACTTCCTTTCGGCAATATGGGTGTTTGGACTCTGGGTGCCTGCACACAACTACGCCATGATTCTTGTGTTTTGCCTTATTGAAGGTGGGCTCATGGGGACTATTTTCGGTACAATAGCGCCTATTCTCTCCAAAAACTTTGGTTTGAAGCGCGTCAATGTATCACTCTGCATGTTATGGATGTTTTTAGGCTTGGCCGGAATTGCTTCTCCAGTAATAGGGCTTTCACTTAAAACAGGTTCGGAAGGTGTGGTTTCAGCAAACCAGTACTTGCACTGCTCGTACTTTTCCGGGGCCTCTTTCTTTGCGTGTTCACTCACCTTGCTTGTTATGAGAGGCTACTTGATCTACAGACACAGCATAGCGGATGTGGAGGCGGACCACGGGCACTTACACTTGCGGGTTCCATTTTTGGAGCCATTGAAGTGTGCATTCAAGCCAATATCGGGGATTTAGCCACGGCACTTGTGGGATTATAGAGCAGTGCCATGAGCAATTTTCCTCGCGACATACCTCAATGGAGGTATAATAATTCTAACCCAAAATCAATGGGTCCAATACATTATTAATTGGGAACAGTGCACCAAGCACCAGTGAACAATAGGGGATTTTGAAAGTACACAACAGAGAGGAATTCATGACAATTCCAGTCTAAGACAATAGGTCTAGAGAACAATAGTGTATTAAAGTACAATGGGAATTTGAGGGTACTTTGGAAATTAAAAGTACAATGGAATAAGACAATGGAATAAGACAATGGCGTGTTTGAGATAATACAATGGAAGTTTTGCATAATGCACTACTTCAAAAAGGGGAACTCACCAATGGGTGTTCATATAATGTGCTCATACGCTATTCTTTTAATTTCCCCTCTCACCCCATTTCCCCTCTCACCCCATTTTCCTTTCACCCCTCCATTTCCACCTCTCAACCCAGTCCCCATTTTCACCACCCCCATTCACCTCCCTCATTCACCCATTCATACCATACTATCACATGCTACTATCATACTATTGAACCATTGAACCATTGAAATATGTTGGGGATATAATCAGGCATATGAATCACAATCTACAGGTTACTAAGAAAAATAACATAGGCCATGGATCAAAATATGAAATCCACTATGCATTGGAATAGTATAGTGTTTTTCAAAAATATTCAAACCAACCTCCAGATTTAATGTTTCAGAATATTGAATTCAAATGAAAATTCAAATGAAAGTTGGTGGTTGAAACACTATGTATATGTGACTATGTGAAGGGGTACGAAACTTTTTGGAATTATAATTTGGTTTATTTTCTACTAGTTTTGGTTCCAGACATTTTGCCCCCCCTCCCCCTGGTTTGAATTGTTTTGAAAATCACTGTATAGTGTATACAGAATGTCATTGTTATATTTCTTGTATACTACTTCTTGAGTACAGTGGAAATATCATTCTATTTATATATACTTGCACTAACAAAGCTTGTCTATGCATACAATAAACTATTAATAAACTAGCAATACACTACCAACACTACCAACACTACCAACACTACCAACACTACCAATGTACAACCATGTATACTCTCTACAGACTAATAGTTAGTTCCCCTACTACCAACTCCATATATTTTTTTCGTCTTACTTTTTCCGACAACTTGAGGGGCGTGGTTCCTTGAAACTTAAATAGCCCAGGTTCCCTCTTCTGAGGAACCATCGGCGAATGAACATAGTAAACAGAGTACCTGACGTAACTGGAATCTAACAGTATTCTACCAATATACTACTAATGTATACTACTAATGTATACTACCAATGTGTACTACTAATGTGTATTACTAATGTATACTACCAATGTATACTACTAATGTATACTACCAATGTATACTACCAATGTATACTACCAATGTGTACTACTATTGTATACTCTAAATGTACACACTAATAATATTCTCATACAGCTATTTACACTACTGATGTATACTACCAATGTGTACTACTATTGTATACTACCAATGTATACTACAAATGTGTACTACTATTGTATACTACCAATGTATACTACCAATGTGTACTACTATTGTATACTCTAAATGTACACACTAATAATGTTCTCATACAGCTATGTAGACTACTTATGTATCCTACCAATACACATTATAATGTGTACTACTATTGTATACTACTCATTGTACTAGTGATGTGTACTAGTGATGTGTACTAGTGATGTGTACTAGTGATGTGTACTAGTGACGTGTACTACTGATGTGTACTACCAATGTGTACTAGTGATGTGTACTACTGATGTGTACTACCAATATATACTACTAATGTAGACTCTAATTGTGTGTTACTTATGTGTACTACTAATGTAGTCAATGAGTGTAGTGGTGGAGGTGATAGTCCATTCAATTGAACCATGGAATTGAATCCTGGCTGTATACTGCCCATGTAACTATTATTGTATTATTGGAGCAGTGAAGAATGAAGTTCTTGTGACTGTACATATTACTATTACATACTATTGTATAGTGTTGTATAATGTTGAAGTATTGTATAGTATGGAATAGTATTGGATAGTATTGGATAGTATTGTATAGTATTGTATAGTATTGTACAGTGTTATTCGAAACGATTCAGACCTACGCGACAGAGAGATGATTTATTAGGCAATCCTCCAGATATAAGATTTCAGAATATTGAAATCTAACAAAAGCTGGTGTGAAGCATTACGCTATTTGGTTCGAAAGGATGTGCTAAGGGGTACGAAACTTTGTGAATTATTGGTTTGTTTAAATTTGCTAGTGTGGTCTGAATCGTTTTGTCGTGTAGGTCTGAATCGTTATATCGCGCTGGTCTGAATCATTATGAAAAACACTGTATAGTACAGTGCATTTCAAAACTATTCAAACCAATAACTCAAAAAGTTTCGTACCCCTTTGTATAGAGTTTCAAACAAGATGGCGTAATATTTCAACCACCAAATTTTATTAGAATTCAATATTCTGAATTTTTAAATCTGGAGGATTGTCTTATATACAGTCTGGATTATTGGCTTGTTTAATTTGCTAGTGTGGTTTGAATACTTTAGAAAAGCATTGCATTGCATTGTATTGTATAGTTTGTATAGTAATGTAATTGTATAGTATTGTATAGTATTGTATAGTATTGTATAGTATTGTATAGTATTGTATAGTATTGTATAGTATTGTATAGTATTGTATTGTATTGTATTGTATTGTATAGTATTGTATAGTATTGTACAGTATTGTACAGCATTGTACAGCATTGTATAGTACTAAAGTGCTTAGTAATACTCAAGGGCTCATAATACTATTGTAAGATGCAAAGGTATTATATGGCGAACCTCTGTCGCTTTTGGGTCTGGACTTCTTCAACAGTGTCCCCAGATATACATTAAGCTTCTCGCCTTAAGTATATGACCCACATCCGGAAATCAAATTCCCATGGGTTTGAAAAATGTTTCCGCTACCATATCAAGTTCAATGAGGTCAATCTGGAGCCATAACAGGCTTATGTCAATGAGGTCAATGAGGAACCCTTATTGGGGCTGAGGTCAATGAGGTCAATGAGGCTGAAGTTGATTATTGAGAGCTCGACTCCACTGGTTCTACAGTCCACTCCTTAGAAAACTTCTTTATGCTAAACAATACTGGACACTACTAGACACTACTAGACAATACTGGACACTACTAGACACTACTGACACTACTAGACACTACTAGACACTACTAGACACTACTGGACACTACTAGACACTACTGACACTACTAGACACTACTAGACACTACTAGACACTACTAGACACTACTAGTCACTACTAGACACTACTAGACACTAATAGTCACTACTAGACACTACTAGACACTACTAGACACTACTAGACAATACTGGACAATACTGGACACTACTAGACACTACTGACACTACTAGACACTACTAGACACTACTGAACACTAATAGTCACTACTAGACACTACTAGACACTACTGAACACTAATAGTCACTATTTGTACATCTAGAACATTTAGACAAACACTTTAAGGTGTGGATTTAATAGGATGACTACTACTAGGAAGAACTAAAAGAACGACTGATTGTTGAATCTACCAGAGGTAGTGTTCGTTGGCCAAGGCATATGATTCATGGTTTCCCAATACACACATAGGGCGTTCAACTCAAGGAGCCTTATGATCTAGCAACAGTGCTAGCTATTTAGATCAGTGAATGATTAGTGAATGATTAGTGAATGATTAGTGAATGATTAGTGAATGATCAGTGGATGATCAATTGACGATGTACAAGACACCCAAGAATATACCAAGCAAGAATTCAACTATCATCAACGTAGACCCGAGTCACGAGGTGAGTGTCACGTCATACAGGTGGGCAGCGTTGTTGAGTTCACTGAAATAAACCGTCTCTAATGTATATGTGGAGAAGGTAATAGCTTCACAGAGCACTAGGAACGATGCCGTACCGACTTTGACCCAAACTGAAGGTTTTCTCTTGGTGGACATCAATGACACAGAGAAAACAACCATGCATGAAGCATAGGCCACTTTCAATGGCCACACAAAGTTGCCGAGTTTAATAGAGAGTGCTGCCTTGTGCACAAGCTCAAGTTTGGAGATATCGAGTGTGGACATTTCTGCACTGAGGTATGCACTCTCCACGATCGTCTTATAGATTTTATCAATGTCATGAACAGTAGACCTGAAAGTGGCAGCGAAATTTGCCCCAAACTGAATAGGATTCTCCATACGGCCAGCAACTCCAATCTGCACTCCAAGGTCAGTCACAATGCCTGAAATTACATCCATTCCTCGGCCCGAATAGCATGTAGTGGAAGCAGTCATGGGAATGTCTCTGCACCAACTGGAGTAGTCGAAGCTATATGCACTATTGGAGAAGAACTCGATATTGGGGTCATAGTTTCTACCGCCGGATCCTTTAACCAAACGGCCGAGACCTTCTTTAAAATATGATCTGAAACAGATTGTAATGTTTAATAGTCATATAACTGGACCGTTTATTATATCATACGATGAGCTACAATGAGCTACAATAACTCGGGCCTTTGGAAGTGAATTCTCCAAGCACCTCCAAGTGGTCTTTTTCGTTGAGCTGGACTACTACTACCATTTCTATTACTACTAGTACTACTACTAGTACTACTAGTACTACTACTACTACTACTACTATTACTACTACTAGTACTGCTACTAGTACTACTACCACTACTGACTACTACTACTACTACTACTATTACTACTACTAGTACTGCTACTAGTACTACTACTACTACTAGTCTACTACTACTACTACTACTACTACTACTACTACTACTACTACTACTACTACTACTACTATAGATTAAAAGACTACTACTAGTACTACTGGTACTATCACTACTACTATTACTACTGAATACTGACTACTACTACTACTACTACTACTACTACTACTATTACTACTACCAGTACTGCTACTAGTACTACTAGTACTACTGACTACTGACTACTGACTACTACTACAGTACTGGTCCACTACAGTGTAGTCCTTTTGAATACTTTTCAAACCAGTGCGACCATATGTTTCGAATCAGACCAACAAAGCAAAACTAAGCACACCAATAATTAAAAAAGTTGCTTACTTATGACTAAAACATTTTTAAGGATCAAGCATTTGAAAATAACTTGTTTCTGTGAATTCTTCAATAAGTATTAAAAACAGTAACAGTGATTTCTCGAACCGTTGGGCTGTATAAATTTGCTTAGTGTGGTTTGAACATTTAGTCGGGCTGGTTTTAATAGTTTGGTGAAATACTGTATAGGTTGGACCAGAAGTACCAAGATTAAACAACCCAATAACTCAATAAAGTTTTGTACTCCTTCATAGAGTCTTTAAAATCAAATGATATAATGTTTTACAAACCAAGCATCATTAAATTTTAAAATCAAAAAAATTCTGTATTCTTAAATCTAGAGATAGGTTTGAATTATTTTGAAAAAGACTGTACATTGCGCCAACATCAGTACCTCCCGATAAATTGTCATACAATCGAAGTAGTTATTTGGCATAACATCTACAGTCGAAGTAGTTATTTGGCATAACATCTACAGTCGAAGTAGTTACTTGGGCACAACATTTACAATTGAAGTAGTTAGTTTGATGGGGACAGTATGGTTATAGAGCGAAAGCTCTAAGAAGAACAAAAATATTATGATGGTTAGGAGCCCCTCGTCCATTTGTTCACCCACCTATTTTTATATTCATACAGGAAAATAATCTAGATATCAATTAACTAAATAAAAGTTCATAAATGGTTTTACACCCGAAAAGTCGTTGGACCCAAAAGTCGTTGAACCCAAATTGAACCTTAAAGACAGAATCGTTTTTTATTTTGAAAAGGTACTGTCATTTGGAGGTCGTGTGTTTACCAGAAAGGTTGACCAGGCCAGATTTGCACCCAACCCCAAGCTTCTCTCTTCTCCAAAGAAGAAGTATCAGCGTCAGCTTCATCCTCTCTTTTCCAAAAAGGTTGGCCAGGCCAAATCTGAACCCAACCCCAAGCTTCTCTCTTACCCAAAGCAGCCTCATTCTTAGCTTGCTGCAAAATAGTATTGTTCAAGAAAACAAACTGGGTGGTTTCGTTAGAATACCAAGCAATCACTTCATCACTCAATTGAACCAGGCCCAAAATGGCTTCTTGAGGAACAACATTTGAACCATTAGGGTCAGGGCCACTAGGTGCTGGGGCAGCAGAAACAAGTGCAGTCAAAGCAAGAAAGGTGGCAGAGAATTTCATGGTATTAAAGAATTGGAGGTGAGGTATTGTAGAGGAGTAGTTGAGACTAGTTGAGAGTAGTTGAGAGTAGTCGAGAGTAGTCGAGAGTAGTTGGGAGCAGTGAGGAAAAAGAGAAAATGGGAGAGGAAATGGCCGTGGTCTTATACTTTGTGTTTGTAAACGAAATTGTAATTGAAGGAGTGTAAGGAGTGTATGAAGTGTATGAAGTGTATAATGTAAAGAGTGTATAAAGTGTAATGAGTGTAAGGAAAGAGTTTCAGAGAAACACTTTGAAGTCCAAAAACAATCACGGCCAAGCTCCTTTTATCATTCATACGTTTAAAGGAGGGTTATATTGCAGCCATACATGGAATACATCGTGCATGAACTGTATACTAATAATTATCAACATGAAGATTCTTCATATAAAGTTTCCCGTGCATCGAGAGATGAGTAATCATTTTTTTATTAGGTAGACGTTTTCGGCCATTTGCTTCATCTATAGCCCTTTGAAGTCCTAATAAGGCTGCGCGCACCCTCCCTCGCACCCTCCCTCGCACCCTCCCACGTACCCTCCCACCCACACTCAGGCCTCACCCAGGCCTCACCCAGGCCACACCCACGGCTACTTTCTCACTCCCCTTAACCACTATACATCTTTCCCATTTCCCATTTCCCATTTCCCATTTCCCCTTTCCCATTTCCCCTTTCCACTTTCCCATTTCCCCTTTCCCATTTCCCCTTTCCACTTTCTGACTACCCCCTTTCCCCATTCCCCTGTCAACACGATTATACTCGCTTACTCCGTTTCTATGTTGCGTTTCAGTTCCCTCCTAGAATTACTTATGAGAGGACCATCAATTCGTTGTTGAACTCACTTACTACTACATCTGATCAGTACTTCTTCTGCAATCATGCGTTTGATAATCTTCCAGATAATGGATACGTCTTCCTGATCGGCTACTGTTAATACTAGGAACTTGGCCGTATCAGCGTTATATCATGAATACTCTTAGCTAATTAATGATATCTATATTAGACTATCTATCTAAGGTTAAGTAATGGAATCCTCTCGTTCCCCCTTTCCTCATTCCCCTTTCTCCTTTTCATGTCCACTTTTCATGACCACCTTTCATGACCATTTTTCATGTCCACTTCATCGTGTTCTTTGAGTTTATTCAAACCACACTAAATTAAAAGAAACAGGATAAGATGGCAGAATACGCTAATCGAAATCGACGAGACGTACGATTCCAACACGCGGAGAAAGTGCTAGTCAAAGCTAGTGCAATCAATCCATTCAAAGCAGGAAGAAAATTGGCACCAATTTACGAAGGACCTTATAAGATATCGAAGGACCTTATAAAATATCAAAGGACCTTATAAGATATCAAACGTTATCAACGATAATGCATATGAAATTCGTTTAAATCCCCAATGGACAATATCATTAAACATCACAAATTTCAAGAGATACAACGAAGCATCCAACGAATATGCTCACATATCACCGTTCGAGATAGATGAACAATCTAAACGATATGGAAAGAATCAGGCAAGATAATGAAATGGAAAAATTCGGATATCAACAGAAGGATCAGTCCAAACGACTACAGCAAGCTACCAATGGAATACAGAAGGATTTTAGAAAGACAACTTGAAGAAGATGATAGAGTTCATTTCAGAGGAGTTACTCTTAACTCTACAAGAGGACATGAAGAACCTGATTTTACCGAAGATACGCTTAGGATAAGACAAGATCAAGACCAAGAAATACCAAGAAATCCAAGAGGACTTCGCATTGAAGATCCTCAAGATAGACAGGAAGAAGAAATAGAAATTGAACATGGAAGAACACAGACGAGAAGATACTTGAGGACAAGTATCACTCTAAGTGGAGGAGGATGTTAGATTTGAGATTTGTCTAATCTCGATACAAGACCTCCATTCAAAAAAAGTTGATAGGGCAATCCTACAGATTTCAGAACTTTAGAATATTGAATTCTAATGAAAATATCGGTGGAATCATTACCCCCATTTTGTTTAAAGTTCTATGCCAATGCGTATGAAACTTTTTGATTCATTGGTTTGAATAGTATTTAAAAAGACTACCATTACGACAATATGTTTTTGAAATTAGACTAACAATACAGTGTTATTCAATACTATTCAAACCAATAATTCAATATGGTTCGTACCTATTCTTACCGACTTTTAAATCAAATGGCATAAAGGTTCACACCAACGTTTCATACATTGAAGAATTCAATACAGAATTTTTCAAAACCATTCATACCAGGGCAGCAAAATGTTTGGAGCCAAAAAATAGCGAAATGAAACAAACCAAGAACTCAAAAAGGTTTGTCCCGCTTCTCATAGTCTTTCAAATCAAATGATATAGTGTGACATACCAATTTCCATTCAAAATTTAATATTCTGAAACTTTTTTTGATAATATTAAGTCTGGACGATTGCCTCATATTATGATTTACTACTTTTGGGACTATTATAGTACCAATCAAGGGTCAAATAGGGGCGGGCGGAACATGAACGAATTTCCTTGTTTGAAGGGTTATGTGTATTGGTTTGTTTAATTTTGCTAGTGTGGTTTGTATGATTTTGGAAACCACTGTAACACTATATGTTGGACATGCAAGATGCGCTAACTAGTGTGAGGGACCCTCTGGTTGATCAAGAGGAGATCTGGAAGAGGGTACAAAGTCTTCGAATGCAATGAAACGTAATACAGATCGATTGTGGGAAAACTTATGTTTGCGGCCAACACAGTGAGGCCAGACATTGCATATCAGGCCCTGAACTTAGCGAGGTATTTGAGGGAACCCAAAGCAAAGCATAAGAAAGCAGCCCATATGACTGTTGCGAAGTGTTCATCTCCGTCTGCCTCCCTGGTCCATCCAAATCATCAATAGGAAATAAGCAATAGTCCAGCGATTTAATAGGAACGAAACCATGAACCATCCGGGAGTTCTCTTTACCTCGTTGTATGAGTGTACCAGTGATACTTCAAGGTAGAGCATCCTGGAATAGCTGTGTCGTTGGATTGATATCATTCGACTCGAATATCGTTGTGGTTTGTGGGGAGTATAACCGAGTAGCATGTCTTTGTACTCCATCCCCTAGATAAAGGCAGGGCACTGCCCTAGGGCTATGTTCAACAAGGAAAAGAACATCTAGTCCTTGGACTAAAGAAGTCCCTATATGGATTGAAGCAGGCTCTTCGAGTGTGGCATCAAGTCATCCACAAGGTTATCATAAAATTTGGCTTCGACAGATGTGTGTCAGAACCATGTGTGTCAGAACCATGTGTGTCAGAACCATGTGTGTCAGAACCATATGTGTATTACAAACCCTACAAAAGGAAATTGCTCATGATTGCCTTATATGTTGATGATATATTGATCATTGGACCGAATACCTCATGTGTAACAGAGGTACTGTTGAACCTTGCTAAGAACTTTGATATGAAGGACTACACCTTACCTACACACACTAGTTAGCGTATCTTGCATGTCCAACACTATATACAGTGTTATTCGAAACGATTCAGACCAGCGCGATAAAACGATTCGAACCAAGAAAACAAAATGATTCAGACCACACTAGCAAAATTAAACAAACCAATAATTCACAAAGTTTCGTTTCGTACCCCTTAGCATATCGTTTCAAACCAAATAACGTAATGCTTCACACCAACTTTCATTGGATTCCAATATTCTGAAATCTTATATCTGGAGGATTGCCTAATATATGTACTGCATTTATTTCTTGACACAACTGGGGGCAAAGAAGTTACCTTGCGAATATGTTTAGTATGAAAGACTTAGGAACACCGAAGAAGTTCTTAGGTATGAACATCGAAGTGACGAAAGATTCGATCACACAGAAACCTTTTTGCAGTTGCGCACTCAGCAAGATTGACAGGTGTTTAGGAAGTGAGACAAGTTTCTTAGTCAAGTGTGTCTTCAAATAGGGTGAAGTCACACTCTCTACATCTGTTGGTGTAGTTCCCATGGTTGTAGTCATCTTATTGATACTATTCTTAATCTTCGGGACTGATACCGTTGAGTCAAACATATGAAATCAGCGTATATGACGTTGAGATACTTGATACAGAATCCTATGAAAGGAATTAAGTTCGAGAGAACTAGAGATGATAAAGATGTCGAAGTGTTTGTGGATGCAGACCTTGCAACAAACACAGAAACTAGACAATCAAGAACGGGATATCTAATAATGTACATGGGAGGGCCAATCTCGTGGCAATCAAAGTTGGAAACAATCATAGCTACATCGACCGCTGAAGCAGAACTATTTGGTTTGTTCAGTGGAAGTCGTGAGACTTTATGGCTAAGAAACTTGATGAAAGAGTTGAAGCTATATCAGAAGAACAGAACAATAAAGATGTGGTGCGACAATGAGAATACTGTCAATCAGATACGTGATCAAGCGTTCAAGAATGGAACAAGACATGTTGATTTGAAATATCACAAGGTGATAGAATATGCACAGTCCGTATTACTTACACCGAGAGGTGGAATTTTTGCATGGCGACACACCCAAAGATAATTAGATAACATCCAACAACAAAAACAACAACAACAAGTCCTTGGTGTCGTCAGAGGTGGATTGACAGGTCAAGATAGCTCCTTGAACGGCAGCACCGTAAGCAACAACCTCATCAGAGTTGATGGACTTCTCCAATTGCTTACCGTCAAAGAAGTCAGACAACAACTTTTGGACCTGCAGTACGGAAACTGAACTGGTTTTATTTTTATCCTGTATACAACATGGGATGGGCTATGTAATTAGTAAGTGAATTATTGGCTTGTCTAATTTTGCTACTGTGGTCCGAATCATTTTGTTTTCTTGGTCTGAATCATTTTATCTTGTTGGTTTGAAACATATTGTTACGCTGGTCAGAATCGTTTCGAATAACACTATATACCGCAGTCACTCACGTGACTTTAGTCATGTGAAGACTCACCACACCTCAATATATATAAAAGGACAAGCTTCCGGTATTTTATAAATACCACCAAAAAAAAATATACACATCTACCAAGATGTCTTCTCACACCAGATCCACTAATATAATTAGTGTAGTGGTATTGATGGTCACCCAATGAACTCGGACTGATTTCTCTACACCATTGCATCCGGCATAAACAGTGTTCGCGATATCAAAAAATCACTCGACCTTCACCTAATACCAAGATGGATACTGGAGATGAGACATTGTCTAAACGAATGAAGCTCGAAAATATTGGTCAAAATATCCAACTTCATGATGGAGTACAGTCTCCCGAGCCCCAAACCATGAAATTAGAGTCTCTTGACTCATCTCTGGTCCTGTACACTGAGTCTAATACTAATGAGCCTTATGAATCTAATCCTAATGAACCTAATAAGTCTAAAAGTGAGCCTATTACAAGTAATGTTTTGGGACAAAATGTTGGAATGGATGAAAATATAGGACAATTAGGGCAAAATCTTAATATGGACCATGGGAAAATGGATTTGGACCATGACAAATTACACCTGGAAATGCTAGATTCGCAGAGCACTAAGAAACATTTGATGGATACTTCTGTGCAGTACGCCCCATCAATAAATACTTCAGTTCATGATCTTCAAGGTTCACTGCTGCTAATAGATACAGAGATCTTAGCTAGCAAGTTAGGACTTCTGAGAGTACCCAAAGAAGAACGGCTATTTTTGTTTAATTATCTCAGTCCTGAAATAACTATGTATTTGGAAAGCGTGTCGGGGCTCATAACCAAGACCCCAATTAATCTGCTTCCAAATAATGATTTGGGTAATTTCCATACCGTGACTTTCTCATTATATTATGATACTGAATTTGAAACCAATCTTCAAATCTTGGAATCTTTCCTTGACTCTTCAACTATCAGCTCGGCCAAAGAGATTCTGTACCATTTTGTATGGAGTCAGAAATGGGCAGAAACCCCAGATTCTCATAAAAAAAAGTACTTACATTTCCTACATTGTTTAGAGCAAAAAGCAGCACTCAAAGTCGTTCATTGTGCTCTTATCAACAAATATGATGCCAGTACAATATACATTACCGGGAAAGACGAGTTGGTACAGCTTGGAAAAGAAATGCAAAGCGATATAGATAAGTGGCCACATCTTCGAATATTGGATTATTCAGGTAACTCCATCCGCTTAGTTCCTGGGGTCAAGTTCCCTGATTCACTTCAGGTCTTAAACCTTGGAGGAGGACAATCCTTAGAGACACTTTCTGGGTTCAAAATGCCTTCATCTTTACAAAAACTTGATGTTTCTCATAACTTGATATCATCTATTGACTATGTGACATTTCCCCTGGGTTTGAAACTGCTTGATATCCTGCATAATCGCATCTACTTCCTTAACTATGTGGAGTTTCCTGGAAACCTCAAACGACTTGACCTTTCAGAAAACTGCATAGAGAACCTTAAAAATGTGAATTTCCCTCGTGGGCTTACATTTCTCCTGATTCTGCGAAACCCAATTGAATGTATAAAAGGTATAAGGTTTCCTGAACTGATTAAATACCTCGATGTGTCCTGCATACCGAACGAGTCCATGACAGGAATCAAATTCCCCGACCAAACTGAGTCTTTAAACCTTCAACTGTCAATGACAACTACAAGAGGTCTTAAGATCCCTCCTTATGTGAAATCATTAAATTTGGCTGCAAATGGAGTCAATAGTATTAACCCTTTAAAGCTCCCAAACTCCATCGAGCACTTATTCTTGGCCAATAACAATATCAAAACCTTAAGTAAAGTCTCTTTCCCCTCAGCATTGAAAGAGCTTTATCTAGGTAATAACTTGGTGACCACATTAAAAAATGTGGTGTTTCCTCCAACATTGGAAGTGCTCGATATGGAAATGGATCCACATATGGAGGATAATGAGAAGTACATCACTTCATTAAAGGAAGTGGTATTTCCTGATCGTCTTAGAGTATTGCGTTTAGGTTATCATCTGATTAAGACCATTGAGTCACTCGAATTTCCTCCGTTTTTGGAACACTTGTGCATCCAATACAACGATCTACGAGTGTTTCGCAATATCAAATTTGGTCCACATCTTATATCGCTCGATCTTTCGGGGAACCCTGAACTAGCGTCTTTGGATAATGTGTTTCTTCCACGAACACTTCGAACTCTTCGTATTCCATCAGGTTTAATTGATAACTTGCCTCCGGTGGTGGTGGATCGTGCGAATAAGAAGGAATTGGTACTTCAACAGTCCACCGAAGTCCACCAATAATACAATATTGGGGATTTTCAAAGCCACACAATCTAGTAACGGTTCAAATTCACAGGCAAAAACCTCTTTGTAAGTGTTGGGCCAAGGTAAGCATAGCATACCTAACGAGTGCCAAATTTAGATAAAGCGAGGCCCGGAGGCGGCGAGGTGAGATAAAAGCAACACAGTTGAAAGGGTGAAGGGCTGGATGCGTCATGGGTCTAGAATACCACACATCGATAGGAGTCTTCTGCTTCAAAGAAGTCTTGGGTAGGTAGGTAGTTGAGAATATACGTGGCCATACGTATAGCTTCAGACCATAAAAGGAGTGGCACAGAGGACAGCAAATAGGACAGAGTAAGGAGGATAACGCAAGAGGATCCCGAGTTTTGCTTTGCTCATAGTAGTCCGATTTTGATGTTCAGTAGTACCATTCTGGTACAGTGAGTATGCTTGCGTAACACTGAATTTAATACCTCGTTCAGCGAGATAAGTTTTGAAGTCGTGGTTGACAAACTCAGAGCCATTGTCTGAAGGTAATTCAAGGGGGTAGTCAGATGCTCGGAGAGAAGTAAATCTGGACTCAATGAAATCTTTAATGGCCGGAGCTGCATCCATTTTGGAAACAATAGGAAGGCCATACACTTATTAAGAGAAACGATCACCATCGAGGATCCACCCCTCATAGGGAACGGTCACCATAGAGTTAAATTTATTAACTTTATTAAAGAACTCCTTGGAAGAGATCCCCTGAGATCTTTTAGTCAGTGACATTCCTGTAACAATATGTATTCAATATCTAGTCTGTATAGAGAAGATAGAATAAGGTCCTTGAGAAGAAAGAATATGACACTCTGGAGTGTATATGTATAAGGACTAAACTTTCACATCAGCATTATAATTATAAACTGCAATTGTTATGTTCCTTTAATACATTTATGCCTTATTTCTTATATTCGTTGATGGTTCCTCAAAGAGATGAATCGGAGTGGCTTATATACCTTTGAGAGAAACGTGATACCAAAGAACTCTCCATCAGAACAATGGGAAGCAGTATTCTGGAATGTTCGAAAGAGACCTCTGACTCATGAGTTGTCATAATGGTCAAATGCCGTATCACCTTTGTAACAATCGGACTGAGAGGCTTCATAATACATCAATAGGTAGTGTTCTACCTATGGTGGATCTAACATTTATGGTATAGTGGCTTTCATAATATGTTTGTTAGCCTAATGAGCAATTGGTTTTTAGTTTTGCAGACCCACCCTTAAAGTCTTCACTTAGGCTAGCTCTCAGACTCATCCTTAGATTTAACAGTGAGATTAGATTGGGTGCTAAAAAAAATGCTGCGAAAATATATAGGGGGTATACGCGGTCTTAAGTACCCCAGAGAGGATGCGCATGTTTCAGCTTGGTTTCAGGAAATCCCTCAAAGGTTACCCGACGGCGCTACTTGAATATATATAAGACCGTCCAGTTCCCCCGCTAAACGCCCCGCTAAACTCATCCATAAGGTCTTTTTCTGTGGCATGTTACGACATTGGAATATACGTCTGATATACAAGTTTGTTTAGAAAGAACTCCAGAATCGTACTTAAGCCCGTTAATTCAAGATCTACTTTGCAGTGTTCCAGGATTAGGGGATTAGAGACACTTTTTTGCCTGAACACGTATTCGTTGATGGTTCCTCAAAGAGATGATTCGGAGTGGCTTATATACCTTTGAATACCTTTGAGAGAAACGTGTTACCGAAATACTCTCCACCAGAACAATGGGAAGCATTATTGGAATGTTCGAAAGAGGCCTCTGACTCATGAGTTGTCATAATGGTCAAATGCCGTAGTACGGCATATGTACTAGACAATAATAGAATGGGACATTGTAGGCTCAATACTGTACCTATAGGTAGTGTTCGACGTTTGTGGATCTAACAAAAACAATTAAAATACAAATTTAGAAGCGTACCAGTGTATTATTACATTAGTAGAGTGGAGTAGTAGAGTATTATTACAGTCTATTATTATTATAGTAGTCCATTAGTAGAGTAGTACCAAAACTCAAACCTATCAGATTACGAATGTAGTAAAGAAGCGGTATAGTACTAGATTAGAGAGTAGTAGATTAGAGAGTAGTATATTAGAGAGTAGTGTATTAGAGAGTAGTATATTAGAGAGTACTAGATTAGAGAGTACTAGATTAGAGAGTAATAGATTAGAGAGTACTAGATTAGAGAGTACTAGATTAGAGAGTACTAGATTAGTGTATTATTATAATAGCTGGTTTAACAAGATTTAATAATATACAGTTAGATCTTGCTAAAACAATACAATCATTAGGCTCTAGAATTGCCAGGCGTATACCAATTAGCAAGGTACTATCAAATAAACGATAACTGATTTAATGAGCCATTCGCAGTTTCATTGTATAATGGTATACTTAGACATACATGGCTTAATCTTTGAGACAAGCATATGACTACTGGCAGGATCAACCAGATTTGTAACACTTGTTTCATTTCCGCATCATCTGAATATTAAGGTGTTGAAAGCTCCTTACACACAGGCATTGGAGTGCAAGAATGACAAGGACTACTTGTTTGTTGAAAACTCTATCGTGCAATTGCAAGCCATGTGGAATGTTTATGTTGCCAATGGCCTTGTAAACACCAGCGAAACGAAGTTCCCTATTGAATACACGCAAGAGATATTGGACAAGCACCAACTCACTTTGGAAGACTACCAGACCCAAATTATGTCCACGCCTTTTGCTGCCACCGGCGGTTGGGTTCCCCAGGATATGTTTGCCGTCTTGAAGGAGCAAGGAATCTTAGCCGACGATGGAAATGGAAACTTCAAGATCGAGAAGGAGGAAGTATTGAAGGACTTGCCGCAATCCCAGGGCGAGAAGAAGTGAAGTCGCCACGAAATGTATATATATAGTCGGCACCGTATGCAAATAGATTGATATTCCCTTTGGGGAGCTAGTTGGCGTCTAAAGGTATCGCTTGGCTAAGGTCTTCACTCTATGATCAAAATGTAGAGTAGAGTAGAGTAGAGTAGAGTAGTAGAGTAGTCAGTATTAGTTGTAGTAGTATAGTATAGTAGTATAGTCTTATATTCGTTGATAATCCTCAAAGAGGAATGTGGGAGGTTCTGGCTGGTTTAGAATTTTGAGGAGAGAAAGTGGCACCGAAAACCTCTCCACTAAAACACAGTCTAAAACGGACATTCTGAAACAGAGACAGTCTGAAACAGAAACAGTCTAAAACAGAAACAGTCTAAAACAGAGATAGTCTGTATTATCTGAGATAGTGACTATCAGAAACAAAGGGTCATATTATAGTTCCAGACCAGCCCCAAGACTTTAATGACTTTTATGACTTTTATGACTTTAATGACTTTTATGACTTTAAAGAATTTTATGACTTTTATAAATTTCAAATTTGTATCCGTGTCTATTTGTGTATAGAAGAAATATGTGAATACTTGGAATAGTAGGAGAGTAGTGAATGAGTGAATGAGCGCGATAAGTTGGTAGTGCAAGTGTACTGCAATATACACAATGGCTGTGTAGGATCTTCTTTGACATAAGTGTAGACGGGAATTTTCAGGGTAAGTTTAAATGCATCGAGATTTGAAACTATCAAAAAGAGTAATGTTTCCTTTTAAATGTTCCTTATAAATGTTTCTTATAAATGTTTCTTTTGAATGTAGTAGTGATATAGCAATTGACTATATGCCGGACATTACAGATACTAACTAAATACCAATACAATTTGAATACTTCTTTAAAGTATTACATTTTAATTATTGTGGAAGAATGAAGGTTATGAGCCCTGGGTCAACACCAATAAATAACTTCCCCCCATTTATATAACCTCTCTTAAATACCCTTTTTTTTATGGCCAATACAATAACATTATACATGTCTATCTCATATTTCTTAATATACACGAACTACTCGTCATCTTCATCATCAGATGAGTCCTTTTCGTCAGCCTCCTTCCTCTCCAAAAGTGCTTGCAACTCAGCATCCTCTGTGGCCGTAACAGCCTTAGGAGCCATGGTCACCTTAAGGTTTCCACCAGCCGCTTCGATGGAAGCAGAAACCTTCTCGATAGCCTTCTCTAACAATGCAACACCCTGAGCCTTATCCAAAGCTTGAGTAGAGATCACATATAAAGGAGCAGCCACCAACTTGGCCTTGACCTGCATTTGCTCGGTGGACTCAGCTTCTCCGGCCTTCAAAGCAGTCTTAATAGCATCAATACCCTCATACAGGAAACACGATACTTCAACATCAGCACGGATCTTAATGGCTTGCGGCGTCAACCTCCTGCTGATATACAACTTCAACTCCTCCAAGATCTCAGTGGAAGGAGCCTCCACCTCGTCAAAAATGGTGGTATCAGTAATGGACAACTTGAATGCATCATAAGCATGACCATACTTTCTTTGTAATGGCCAACCAACCGATTGGTACAACTTCTCCAATGATAAGTTGTACTTTTCAGCACAGTGTCTCAAGATGGAGTGAACGGCCTTGGACTTGTTGTATCTCTCGTCACACTTGACAATATCTTCTGCAGAGACTCTTCTCTTGGAAAGATCAATATAACCTTTCTCCTTATCGACCCTTAAAACAACTGCCACTTCGTTTTTGCCCACCCGAATCAACTTCTGGATGGACCGGATTCTTCTTCTAGATAACTCACTCAAAAGCACCATTCCTTCAATATTGTCGTACTCAAGCAACTTCACATAAGCACCCATCTCAGCGATTTCCTGGACATTGACCATGACCACCTCGTCCACTTCGGGGTACTTGTTTTCATAGAACCTGCAATTAGAGCTGCTCATGTTGTAAGGTAAGGTAATGAAGGGTAAAGAAAAAAGAGTGCTCGGTAATGACTTGACTTTTTCGGTGTTTTGGTTTGCGCACGACCTTTTCTTTTTTCCCCCAAATTCACATAGATAGAGACATACATACACACATATTAATAAATGACAAGTCCACTTTAAAAAAAAAATGTATACTATACTTATAAATTAGAATGAGAATATTGGTGTTATGTTATATACAGGAACAAGTCATACTCCCCCCCCCCCCAAAAAAAAAAAAACCAATTGGGAAAAGTATGGTGGTCTTTTTGGTTTGAGGTGTCTTTCAATACTATTCAAACCAGTGCGACAAAATGGTTCAAACTAGCACGATAAAACGATTCAAACCTCAAAAGCAAAATTGAATAAACCAATACTCATAACCCTAAACAAAGTACCTGGTTTATGATCCCTTCCGGTTTGACCTTTTATTGGTACTACAACCTCTCAAATGTAGTACAACCTCTCAAATGTAATACCACCCAAATGTAGTACCTCCCAAATGCAGTACCTCCCAAATGTAGTACAACCTAATGTAGTACAACCTAATGTAGTACAACCTCCCAAATGTAGTACCTCCCAAATGCAGTACCTCCCAAATGTAGTACAACCTAATGTAGTACAACCTAATGTAGTACAACCTCCCAAATGTAATACAGCCTCCCAGATTTAAGGTTTCAAAATGTAATACAACCTCCCAAATCTAAGGTTTCAAAATATTGAATTTACATAAATGTTGGTGTGAATCATTATGTCATTTGGTTTAAGAGAACTTTGCGGGGGGTATGCAACTTTTTGAATTATTGGTTTGTTCAATTTTTGCTAGTATGGTTCGAAACATTTCGTCGTGCTAGTTTGAATAGTTTTGGAAAACACTGTATATATATCTAGCTTTATGTTCATGCATATAAACAATCATGAGCGATCCACAACCCTCAAGTAAATCCAGTCAAGCAAAAGAAGCATTCTATTAATAGTGAAAAGCTAATTGTGGAATATCTCTTTATATGCAGTATATGATTATCTAGTTATCTAGTTATCTAGTTATCTAGTTATCTAGTTATGGAAGGAGCTGGTAAATGGTGGATGGTTTACTTGGGGTTGGCTGCAGGATGTTGCAGACATATAGCTGCGAAATTACAAACACTCATTCACTCACTCACTCACTCTCCATCAAAGCACCAAAGCACCAAAGCACCAAAGTACCAAAGTACCAAAGCACCAAAGTACCAAAGAAAACACAGGTCTCTCTCTCATCCCAACGCTCTTTCAAAAGCTATAGAATCACCCACCATGTCAGAATTTCAAGTCTATAAAGAAGCCAATTTCTATCTTCCCAAACGTTACCAGATCCAACTGATCTTGGGCAGAGGCACCTATGGAGTAGTGTGTCTGGCAGTGGACATGCACAATCCCGATTCCATGAAATTAGCCGTCAAGAAGATCCTTAAGATTTCCCAGAAAGAGGTTTTGATCCGAAGAGCTATCCGGGAAATGAAACTCATGCGGTTTTTCCGGGGCCACCGTAACGTATGTATCCTTTATACTGTTCACCTTACTCTATTGTTCTAGTCAATCAGTCAGTCAATCAGTCAGTCAATCAGTCAGTCAATTAGTCAGTCATCCAGTCAGTCTACTTTAGTCAGTCTGGAACGACACTCTAGTCAGTCTATAGTACTCTAGTCAGTCTACTCTAGTCAGTCATCCAGTCAGTCTACTCTAGTCAGTCTACTCTAGTCAGTCAGTCAGTCACCCAATCGTCTGGTCTATTCAGTCTTGAATGATATTCTGGTCAGTCTATGGTACTCTATTCAGTCTGGAATGATACTCTAGTTAATCTGGAATAGTCACTCTAGTCACTCTATGGTACTCTAGTCAGTCTACTCTAGTCACTCTATGGTACTCTAGTCAGTCTACTCTAGTCACTCTATGGTACTCTAGTCAGTCTAGAATGGTTATCTAGTCTGTGTATGGTTACTCTATTCAATCTAGGAGAGTTACTCTAGTCAGTCTAGAATGATAGTCTAGTCCTACTCAGTCCCAAGACTAGTATCTGGTCTAGTCTTATCTAGAAGCTATTGTTGGCCATCTCAGTCTAGTGTCAAGAGAGAAGCTAGCTACTCTAGTCCCTAGTCTCAGTCCCTAGTCACTTAGACTTAGACTTAGACTTAGTCACTGGTACCTAGTATCTGGACCTAGTATCTGGACCTAGTACTCTGACTGGTTACCTTGGTTTCTGAATACTTTAGCTCGGGTAAGTCTAGTCTATACTGGTTTACTCTGGCTTCTGGATCTACTCTGGTCTAGTCTCTAGTTACCCTAGAACCCTGCTGTTCTAGTCTAGTCACTGTTCTAGTCACTGTTCTAGCTATACCATTGCCTGAGTATTCTAGTTACTGGTTCCTAATCTAGATTCAAGCTACTCTGTCTTATACTAGTTACAGTATCTAGTTCTTCTGGTGATTCTGGTGACTTGGGTCTAGTGATTCTAGGTATTACATTCTAGACTCTCTGACTACTCCAGTGACTCTAGTTATCTGTTTTGACTGGGTATATCTTACTAGCTATTGGTGTTACTAGACCCATTACTAGACCCATTACTATACTCTACTGGTCTATTCTAGTTCTATCACTGGTCTATTCTAGTTCTGTCACTGGTCTATTCTAGTTCTGTCACTGATCTAGTGGCCGCTTCTTAAATACCTCTTTTGATACTAACAGCAGATTGTTTCACTAGTGGATGTATACCTCATCACCCTCTACCCCTATGAGGGTCTCTACTGCTTCCAGGAACTCATGGACTATGACCTAGCACGAGTTCTCTATTCTCCAGTCCAGTTTCTGGAGTTCCACGTGCGCAACTTCCTCTACCAGATTCTCTGTGGTCTCAAGTATGTGCACTCGGCAGATGTCATCCACCGAGACTTGAAGCCAGGAAATATCTTGGTCAGCTCAAGAGGTGTACTTAAGATCTGTGATTTTGGCTTGGCCAGAGCCATCCATGTCTTGCCTCGTCATAGTCTGCAAGCTCCTGACCCCATCACTAATTATGTGGCTACCAGATGGTACCGCGCTCCGGAATTGATTCTTCGTCTTTCCAATTATGGTAAGCCCGTGGATATGTGGGCCGTGGGGTGTATTTTGGGTGAACTCTATGGTCGACAACCTTTGATGCCGGGAAAAAGCTCTATTCACCAATTGCACGAGATTGTCAAATACTTGGGAAGCCCACTGGAACTGTTTATCCTTCGGAGTGCAAACTGGACGGCCCCTTCTAAGCACCTGGCTCCGGTAGACTGGGCCAAAGTATACCCTTTTGCATCCAAGGAGAGTTTCGACGTGTTGCAGCTGTTGTTGAAATGGGACCCGCAAAAGAGGCTTACGGTGGACCAGTTGCTCAAACACTCTTTTTTTGCCAATATTCGTGATGCGGGAGGTGAGCCTCGGAACTCTACCAGCTTCAAGTTCGGCCGTGAGGAGGATGAAAAGGATTTGGGTGTTCTCCAGGTTTTGTTGAAGGAGGAGGTTGCAGCTTTTCAAACCGAGAAGGTGAAGAACTGTTGACTAATTGACCAGTCTTCTCTTTTCTTCTCTTCTCTGATTGACTGACTGTACTTCTCCATCTGTACTTCTCCACTTTTACTGTACGTACTCTAATACAAGAACTGATCCGCTTCAAAATTATCCTCTTCAAGTACTTCCCTTTCCAAAACTGCCCTTTCCAAAACTGCCCTCTTCAAGTACTGCCCTTTTATAAAATTCATCCTCTTCAAAACCTGACCCTCTTCAAAACCTAACCCTCTTCAAGCAAAAAAACCTCGTATGGCGTAGTCTATTGACTAGAAGAGTCTTAAGCACCTGCTTTGTTAACTAAAGGGCTTCCTCACTATAAACCTTATTCTCGAGAGACTGGTTGAGCGACTTCATCAATGCCGAGTATTCCTCGGTATGGAGAATTGGACAACTCGGAATTCTTTTAAAAAATAGTCATTTATAGAAAAAGAAGTTGAGAGAAAAAACAGGCGTTCGCTGTAAAGCAAAAACTTGGATAAGGGAGGGGATAGACGTTTATATACCACTGAGGATGGCGTGGGGGTGAGGTGTTTCAGAAGTCGCAACAAGTCCCAGAGAAGAGGCGACAATGGCGCATTTGTGTGCATAAATGTACGCACTGCCGCGGAGTCGCATTGCTTTGCGCATGTCGATTTGCAACCACTTGCATTGCTCACCTCTTGAACGACTATAAAAGGACGGCGATCCGCACCTTCTAGGAGCGCCCTGATTAAATGTACTCTGTGTTCAGTTTACCAAACTTCTGCATAAAAACGAGCATTTGCAATCTACATGTACACGCATACAATGGTAAGCCATGTTAGGCAATGTTGGGCAAGGGTAAGGCAATGAAATTGAAAGAAGAACCAGAATGTTTAAGTGAAAGTGTTGAAGCGTTGAAATAGGTGGAGGAAGAAAAACTATTTACATAAAATGAACCACTTCCATTTGAGTTTTCAATATACATTTTGTTACCTCTTTTCGTTTGTTGATTAAGATTAGTGGCCCAAATCTTTCCCTCAAGATGCTAATTCTTTAATCTTTTCACCCATCAGTGGGTACTCTTTGAGATCATTCTTTGGTAAATCTGGTATATTCACAGAAAAAGGTCGGTATCAGAGTGTTCAGGGGTCACATCAGGGGATTCCACAAGCAGGGTTGCTGGAATTGGCTGGTTTGCTTTTGGTGAATTGAACCACAATATATCACCAAAATGAATTGACATAAATTCGACGAGACTTTATAACGAACAAAGCCAAAAGGAGAAACCCCAAAATGAAATTAAAAAAAAACTCACGTGACTCGGATTATTCATACTCATTCCATTTGCTGTTGAGAAACAAATCATCGAGTTCATGAAGATTTACACTAAAGACTAGGATATGTCAATTTACTTAGGGATTCTCAACCTAAGCCATACAGGTATGCTTTTAAAGAAAATGGTTCATCATAGATGATGATGGTGTTTAAGAAGCTATAGTGATATATGATTCCGATCATCCAGTCATGTGACTTTGATCATCTGACTTTGGTCATGTGAAGGCTTTACAATACCAACAACATCAAGATCTAAGAGCACGAAAGGTCAAAGAATACGGAAATGTCAAAGATGATTAGCACGATGTCTTCTACTTCCATACCCATCAAAATTATTTATTCTAGAGGTACTGATGTTACAAAGAAGTTGGACCATTAACACTAAAATTCCTACATACAGCGCTGTCAATGGACGCAGCACATGCAGCCGAATAAGCTAGCACGTGCACTAGAAAAGAGACGGAGAAGGACATCAAATATGCAAGCACCATACCGGACCACAAAACGAGATAAAGATCGAGCCAAAGTGCCGGAATAGACGAACAAGTTTGATATTTCTCAAATAGGCAATAGTGCCAAGGGAATCCTCCTTTTCCCCGGACGACCGCTGTACTATATGCAGGAGAAACACGGTCATCGTTCCCCAATCGTCGGCTCCAATCGTCGTCCATGCACCATCCTCGGCCCACTAGTACCCCACACTCTGCGCACTATAAAGCGTACCCATGTCCCAGCACCAATAACTTACCTTCGACTCTAAGTACTAAAAACTCCAAGTACTAAAAACTACAAGGAATAAAACTGCAAGGAATAAAAATGGGCGTCGACCACCCTAATCTCGAGGTTCTCAAGTTCACCGTCAATTATGAAGACGGTACCTCTTTCGAAGTAGATGTCAAAGACAATGACTCAATTCATTTCAAGATCCCTGAGGATACAACATACCAAATGACCATTCACTTTTTGGTCAAGGAAAAAACATTGACTAAGCTCAGTTATAAACAAGAAGTGAAGAAATATACTATGGTTGTTCGGTCACGTCACGTGGATATTGGAGATGAATTTGCTCCACAGGAAACTCCATATACTGTGTCGTTTGAGAAGGATACGACCCCCAAGGGTATGATGCTTCGTGGAGACTATGACTGTGTATCCACATACTATGCAGGAGACGAGGTATTATTCCAGGTTCCATGGAAATTGAGTGTCACCAAGAAGTAGACCACAAATGATTAAGTTTATTGAAGCTTATTGATAAAGCTTATGACGTTTATTCTAGGGAGAAGCATATAATTAGACAAATCAGGTTAATTGAAAAGCATTTACAAAAATGATTTACAAGCAATTAAGAAGATCGTTTTACTAAAATTAAAAAAAAGAAAAAGAAAAAAGAAAAAAAAACATATTTACTAGTATATGAAAGATTGGGTATTTCTGGTTGTGTGGTTATAAAATTGTATTCACTTGGGCACAGGAAAAGGGTGCGCTCGGGTCTAGTGTTTTTCAAAACCCCTTGATGTTGAACTTGTGGAATATACGACGAGAGACCTATATTTGTGAGGGTACTGCATGTTGCTGAAGAGAGACAATAGCTGACTAAGCTGTGTTGGGCTCATGTCCAGCTCTGGGGCATTGATCTAGTTTAGAAAAGAATATAAGTGAGCTAAGATGAATCCTGAACCATCCTACTGAAGAGAATTACTGAAGACCAATGTCATAACAATTTCAAGTTAGCAAAGAGATTATGCAAACTCTCAATAATTATAGTGTAGAGATCTACTTGTATGAGAGTAGATAAGAATCAGTAAATAAGAATCAGTGAATAAGAATCAGTGAATAAGAATCAGTGAATAAGAATCAGTAAATGTGGAGAGAAAAGGGGGTGTGGAGAGAAAAAGGGGTGTGCAGGAAAGTGACCAAAAACAAATAGAGTTAAGAATATTTCTAGGACAATTATATGGAGGTGGATAAACCACTGGTAGGTGTGATTGGCTGGTTATAGACTAATGACCAGGTGGTACATTATGCATTGAGGTGGTTATAAGGTATACATATGGTGGTAGTCCAAAGTAGTCAGTACTACCATTAGAAGATTATTGCGAGGCCATTGGTAGTTCTTTGGCAGATTATTGCGAGACTATTGGGAGATCATTGGTAGATCATTAACATTGACAGGTAAAAGCTGGTTATTCCAAAAATACTATTAAACACCATACATATATAAGATTGGATTGGTTAATCAAAGAGGCTGATTCTTGTACCAGGATACTCTTAGTGGAGAGATCTCCGATTTTCTATTCGGAACTTTCATCCTGGATTTAATTGCTTTTTGAACCAATGCATAGCTTGCTCAAATATCTTGTGTGAATGATTGAGAGAATACAAAGCTTATCTTTCCTATTGATTCATGGGCTCTACAGACCCGTATATGGGATTTCATGATGGGTTGTGAGAATTGTTCCAAGTGGAAACCATTAAGGTGACAATGATTCAATCTCGAACTTTGGTTCTTAAACACTGTCTAGTGACCAGCTTTGTACTCCATATTGAAAACACAGAATTTCCACCACGTGCTACTCAACCCTTGTTGACTCCACTATCATAATACTCAAGCCAATAATATCACAATGGCTATAACAACAGCTAAAACCATAACAACAGCTAAAACCATAACAACAGCTAAAACCATAACAACAGCTAAAACCATAACAACAGCTAAAACCATAACAACAGCTAAAACCATAACAACAGCTAAAACCATAACAACAGCTAAAACCATAACAACAGCTAAAACCATAACAACAGCTAAAACCATAACAACAGCTAAAACCATAACAACAGCTAAAACCATAACAACAGCTAAAACCATAACAACAGCTAAAACCATAACAACAGCTAAAACCATAACAACAGCTAAAACCATAACAACAGCTAAAACCATAACAACAGCTAAAACCATAACAACAGCTAAAACCATAACAACAGCTAAAACCATAACAACAGCTAAAACCATAACAACAGCTAAAACCATAACAACAGCTAAAACCATAACAACAGCTAAAACCATAACAACAGCTAAAACCATAACAACAGCTAAAACCATAACAACAGCTAAAACCATAACAACAGCTAAAACCATAACAACAGCTAAAACCATAACAACAGCTAAAACCATAACAACAGCTAAAACCATAACAACAGCTAAAACCATAACAACAGCTAAAACCATAACAACAGCTAAAACCATAACAACAGCTAAAACCATAACAACAGCTAAAACCATAACAACAGCTAAAACCATAACAACAGCTAAAACCATAACAACAGCTAAAACCATAACAACAGCTAAAACCATAACAACAGCTAAAACCATAACAACAGCTAAAACTATAACAGCAAGCAGTCATTCATTATCTGGTCAATTTGTTGAGGATGACCTGATCGAAATTCAAAGCAAAGAGCTCGCACTAAAACTTTCATTAGAGTTTAATATTCTGAGCTCTTAAACCTAGAGACTAGTTTGAATGATCATGAAAATCACTGTAGCAGTATAAGAGTAGAGTAGTAGAGTAGTAGAGTAGTATAGTAGTATAGTAGTATAGTAGTAGAGTAGTAGTGTTAGATCCGCCATGGGTAGACTCGCTACCCATCGGTATTTTTAGAGCCTACGAAAGTCGACTAGGCAGTTACTCGCCACCGAGACTAACTACTCGTTTCTTTGTTAGTCGTTTCTTTTGTTGCTCGTTTCTTTTTGCACCGAATGACCGATTAGTCATCTCATCGCGCATTCTCATCACCCTTTCCGTTACTTAAATAGCTGAGGTTCCCTCTTCTGAGGAACCATCGACGAATGAACATAGTAAACAGAGTACTTGACGTAACCGGAATCTAACAAGTAGAGTAGTATAGTAGTATAAGAGTATAGTAGTATAGTAGTATAGTAGTATAGTAGTATAACAGTACATTGAGAAATAATAAATTGTAAATAGTAAAAAAAAAAAACCTGTAGAAAATCAGTCCAGGTTTTCAATAGACATCAGTACCTCTACACTTGTAGACGTCGAGGTAACCCCAAACGGTTGGTAGTTGTGAAAAGGAAGAAAAAAAAATAGGCATGGTGGAAAGGGCAGCATCCAAAGACTAATGACACATGTACGTGAAGAACAGTGCACTAGCACCAGTTAATTTGAGGAAATACAGAACAGTGAATTCTGTATTGTCAATTCTTCCAAGGATATTGCACCCCATAGTAGGAACGTAAAGACACCTGAGGAAATGTGTATGTGCTTTGGACCTCGAATTGAGATTGCTAAATTTCGGCAGAATTAAGACCTAACATGATGGTTCAACAAATTTGGGAAATGGTGTTCGAGACCGAGTCAGTCAAAATAGGAGGTATCAACCATGATAAGAAGGACATGATATGGACTGATATTCGGGTGTGTGTTCATAAATGGAAAAACAAAATTTGGAAATTTGGAGGTAAGTAGTAAAGTTCTTTGGTTATATGTTCTGTAGCCATGAATGAGAGTTGTGGTAGTTACCAACATAGTTCCCAAAGAAAAAATAATTGGAAACTGAACCAACCCATAATCACCTCGTGATTCTATGGCCGTTGATTCCCTGGTCGGCTGATCGTCTGTTGCCTGAGTGGCCGATCTCGTCTGTAAGAACCTTCGTAGTGGGTTCGACGCCTCAGCGTCTTCTTCTTGGTGTATTTTCTTTCGAGCCTTTCCTGGACAGATCCTTGTCCATATTTTCATTTTGAGTAGCCTCCAGTGTAGTACTTTGCNCCAGCGTAGTACTTTGCCCCATTGAATTCGGTTGGCTGGACCGAATCTGCAATGATACTAGCCGCTAGCTCACGCTGATTTGAAGATGCCTATTGTCAAGTCAGTACCATGTTCTCAACAACCTGATCTTCCTTTGTTGGTGTCATGTGTAGCGTATGTTCTTATGATTTCTACCCTGGAAACTCCTTTTTCAGCAGTTGTTCCTCTGTTGACGGAGGTGCAATCTCCGATTTTCCTTTTTTTCGGCTGAACTATCGTTCCACATCCGATCATTTGTTCTCGAAGTCTCTGTCTCCGTATTTGTTCTCGAAGCTATTATCTTCGTATTTGTTCTAACATGGTTTTTATGCGTGTTATTCACTTTCAACATGCCTATAGTGGATCTAACAGATATGGAGTATATCAATAAAGACTAGAAAACCGAGACAGTACATTCCTATCCACACAACATCCACACATCATCTACACACCATATACTTGAGTGAACCAGTGAGTCTATGAGTCTGTGAGTCTGTGAGTCTGTGACTGTGACTGTGACTGTGACTGTGATATGAATGTGATATGACTGTGATGAAATTTTCTCTATATCCCAAAGTTACACAAGTAGGTATGGAACCTAGAAGAGCGAGAAATTCATATCTGGACAGAATACCTTCGATACGATTGGAATAAATGGTATGTTTTATACCAGTTTGGCAAAGAGTCATACTTGACAGTTTATTGAGCACATGAACATTTCCATTAAACAAGAAATAGAGTCTACTTTGGAAAAGAGGGAGTATTCTGGGGATGATATCAAAAGGACCATATAATTAATATAATTTGGATATGGATATGGATATGGAAGGTCACGTGACCCATAATAAAGTAACATACCATAACAATCTTGCTCACCCCACATTTTTTCAGATAAAACAACTATAACCTTCTTTTTTTCAGATTAGAGAAATCGATAGTAATTTCATAATGCCAAAGTAATTTTTGGTATAGTTTAGTAGATATTGGGTAAGTGCTGGAACTGGTAAATGGGAGGAGCACGTGACTGACAAGCGCACGGGTACCACCACCATGCTCACACCAAAGCACACCAAACTATACTTCATTCCACCAATGAACCGGCCTGCTTCACATGCAGGTTCGTGGTACTCATCCCATGGCAATACACTTTTAGGTCAGATCAATGAGCTTTTTGCAAAAGCAGGCCCAAGTCAAAAAGGAGCACGAGTGCTCGTGGGGCCACATGCAGGATATACCTATTGTGGTGAGCAATTGGCACAAGCTTATGGAGCTTGGGATACTAAAGATGTTCAAAGAGTGATTATTTTGGGTCCTTCTCATCATGTTTATTTTAAGGACCAGGTATTACTCTCCCGGTATGAAAGTTACGCCACACCACTTGGACCTGTGGAAATTGACACCGATACTAATAATCGTTTGGCCGGGGGCCCCATGCAGTACATGACCCAAGATGCTGATGATGATGAACATTCATTTGAAATGCATTTACCATTTCTTGTGGCCAAATGTAAGAATGAAGGTGTACCCGTACCCAAAATCATTCCTATTATGGTTTCTTCTTTAAGTAAAAGTGTTCGGGCAAAAGTGGTGGATCGACTTGCACCTTATATTGCAGACCCGTACACCACCCTAGTGGTTCTGTCAGATTTTTGTCATTGGGGAAGACGGTTTGGTTATACTTCGTATGTTCCAGATAATGAGATCTCCTCAATAGTACCTTACTCGGCTACAAATGCCAAGGTGCCTATTTATGAGTCCATTGAGTACTTGGACCGTACGGCCATGGCTATTGCTAGTACTGGTTCACTTGACAATTGGGACCTGTACATTGCTGATACTGGGAATACCATTTGCGGGCAAAAACCCATTTCCATTATTTTGGCCTTGTTGCAATTACTTAACACTTCGTCTTCTTTCCAATGGCTCGGTTATTCCCAGAGTAGTCGTGCAGTACGTCCTTCAGATTCCAGTGTTTCTTATGCAGCTGGAATTGTTCAATTGTCATGATTTGAAGGGTTTTTAACCATTCAGAAATACGAGTCTAAACATCAAATCTGAATTGAAATCTGAACTGAAATCTGAATTGAAATCTGAACTGAAATCTGAATTGAAATCTGAACTGAAATCTGAATTGAAATCTGAATTGAAATGAGTTTAAAGAGTTGTGGTTATCTGTAGAGTCTATTCAGTGAAAAGTTAGTATGATAATAAATACAAGAATTGAAGTAGAGTATGGATATATAGTGTGCAGAATAAGTAGAAAGTAACGAGAAAGTATTAACACCGTGTCGTAAGGTTTTACCTTGGTGTTTGTAGGAACAAAAGATACCAGCCGGAAAAAGAGCAAAAAGGGCTCAATGTGGGAGTTGTTGGGTAGGGCCCTTCAGGAGGAAGGTGGTTGGTTTTAGAGACTATAGATTGAGACGATAGATTACCAATCCCGGTGCAGGAAGAAGGAGTTCAGGATGGAAAAGTATATATATAGATGAGAGTCCGCTCTTTTTGAACGGTATCATCATTGACCAAAATACTATAGACCATCTAGTATACATTGGTAGTTCATCTCAACACTTCAAACAACATTTCAAAACAACACTTCAAAACAACACTTTAAAACAACACTTTAAAACAACACTTTAAAACAACACCTCAAAACAAACAATCATGACCACCACTGCCCCATATCTCCTGGAGTTATTAGTCAATAACTATGTAACGGTTCCGGACTATGACACCGTCATCGATAATTCTCAACCCATATAGGTGGTGCATATAGGTGGTGGAGTGTGAGAGTGGAGTGAGGTGGTAAAGAGTGAGGTGGTAAAGTGTGAGGTGGTAAAGTGTGAGGGTAGAGTGTGAGGGCTGAGAGTGAGGGCTGAGAGTGAGGGTAGAGAGTGAGGTGGTACATAGTACAAGATAGATCCATGCAAATGGTAGATGATTAATATATGGAATGAAGGATTTCATGTGATGTAGAAGTTAAAATATCCTAAATGTTACACCCTTAAAAGTTATAGTGTTTTTTTTCTTGTTTTTTTTTTGGCACAATATTGTGTGTTTCTCTCAAAAACCATTAAGTGCCTAGTGTTTCTCAAATTAAAAGTAGTGCGAGAAAAGATTCAAACTACACTGACAAAATCAAATCAACCAATAATACAATAACAAGAAACGGTTCAATCGGAAATGAAAGGATTTAAGAAGAATCAAACTAATAACATAGCTTTCAATCTGTGTATTCAAGAATATAGTAACTAAAGGAGGATGTACAAGGATATGTCCCTACACTAGACCCATCAATATTACTTGGTATAGAGGTACTGGTGTAACCCGAGGACTTGAACTGACTGTATTCGATACTACTGACTACTACTATCGGTTTACTATTTAGATTTGCACCCATTAGGATGTTATGTACATTCTATTCTCCCGTTCGCAACTCCAGTGGGTTCTCCAACAACAGCACACACAACATTTGATACTGATGCATCACAGATGCACTATAGATATATGCTACTAGAGACATTCACTATAGATATAAACTACTACAGACATTCACTATAGATATAAACTACTACAGACATTCACTGTAAACATTCACTAGAAGAAGCCCGCAGATGTGAAGGAGACTGCAGACACAGTCGTGGCTGCTCAAAAGCTCAATAGTGGGCAGAGCAGACATGACGATTTTTGCAGAAAGATACATGCGTTAATTATAATTGTTTTCCCAAACGTGCTTTGCCTAATAGCTAGAAGATAGAAAAAGATGTTTAATGCCTCGTGATGGAAGTGGATTACTGATCTATAATTGGCTAACTACTATTTGCTGCAAACACAATTGCTCGGTTTAACATCAACTACATTGTACTAAAACTTTCAAGATCACCACCTACAGTGTTATTCAAAACGATTCGGACCAGTGCGACAAAACGATTCAGACCTACGCGACAGAATGATACGGACCAAGAACACAAAATGATTCAGACCACACTAGCAAAATTAAACAAACCAATAATTCACTATTTATTACATAGCCCCTCCCAAGGTGTTGTATACAGGATAACAATAAAACCAGTTCAGTTTCTGTTTCAGTTCCGTATTACAAGACTCCCAAATGCAGTACCATACAATCTTTTTGAATACTATTCACACCAGTGCGACAATATATATATATATATATATATATATATGTTTCAAACCAAATTAGCAGTATTAAAGAGACCAATAATTAAAGTTTGGGTTCGTACTTACGACTTAAAAAATGATGGTAAGGATCATGGATCTTAAATAACCTATTTATGAGATAACCTATTTATGTTATTTGAAACCTTTATTATAAATTTCAAAAACAGTAATTTGTCGAACTATTGGCTTGTTTAATTTTGCTAGTGTGGTCCGAATCATTCTGTCGCGTAGGTCTGAATCGTTTTCTCGCACTGGTCTGAATCGTTTTCTCGCACTGGTGTGAATTGTTTCGAATAACACTGTAAAGGGTTTAGAATGAGTAGCATCAAAAAATAGGAACAAAAAATAATATCAAAAAATAAAATCAAAAAATAAAATCAGAAAATAGCTTATTTAATGACTAAGACTCAAATAATAATATGGGTAGTTTATAATTTGGTGTAGGTGGATCAGAATATGTTGGTAGCTGATGGCTGGTAGCTGGTAGTGGGTGGGACAAGGTACAGTATTAAGTGAGCATTGAGCATTGAGCATTAAGCATTGAATTAGTGAGGTGAGCATTGGTGAGGTGAGCATTGGTGAGGTGAGCATTGGTGAGGTGAGCATTGGTGAGGTGAGCATTGGTGAGGTGAGCATTGGTGAGGTGAGGCACTATGAGGTGAGGCACTATGAGGTGAGGCACTATGAGGTGCGTTAATCCTATTAAAGGTATGGTTTTAAAGTGGAATACATCAGTAAATGATTTATAATTTCGAATCAGAATTCTAGCAATTAATAATTTGAAGAAAAAAAAAAAAAACTTGTAACGAATTTATATGGCAAATGTTAGATCTACCATAGGCAGGGCCCTGGCAATGAAGGTATTATGAAGCCTCTCAGTCTGAATATGGTTACAACGGTGATACGGCGTTTGGCCATCTATACACGAAGTGCTCCGATGGCTCCTTTCGAAAATTCCAGAATAATGCTTCCCATTGTTCTGGTGGAGAGTTTTTCCCAAACACGTTTCTCTCAAAGGTATATAAGCCACTCCGGTTCCTCTCTTGAGGAACCATCAACGAATATAAGAAGTTAGGCATAAATGTATTAAAAGAACATAACAGCAAATATAGTATAATTAAAAAGTAAATCAGGAAATTTGATTCCAGATAGTGATAATAAAACTTTATATGGTAAGGATTCTAACTACCTACTCTGTTGTATATGATTTGATGTTGTATGTACTAATGGATACCAAGAACATATATACTCTTTTTGGGGACTCAGAAACTGTTATAATCAATCTCACCATTTTATTAAGGTCAACCTTTTGTTAGAGTAAATCACTTTGATTGTTGGTACCTTTTCTGGGACTACTTCTTATTGATGGGTACTAACTATACACGTGACTTGGTACTGACTTTGTAATGAACATCAGGGAGGTATCAAGATATCCTTGGTATAAATATTCAGATTGGAAAAGATAATACGAAATCACATTTAGGTGTTTCTATTGATATTCTATTGTTGGATTATGAACTTGATGAATGCGATTCAAATGTTACATTAGCGCATACAAAAAGGTTCAATAACTGAACAAGGGAATTGGTGAGATGAAACAAAATCTGTGATGGGAAGAAATACCCATTTATAATTGTTCAATGACTCAAGAATCCATATTAATAGTTTCCTGTGGTTTCCTTAGAGTCATGGTTTTCGTGGTTTTCGTGGTTTCCATGGTTTCCGTGGTTAGCAGTGGTTAGTGTTGAAACATGAGAACCAGTACATCTCTGTTGTACTGCATGTTACATGTGACTGCAGGTAGTTGGGACAGACGAAACAGTGATA